>OX328124.1:46816769-46914857 GCA_946811695.1 Gonocerus acuteangulatus | reverse complement strand
AAAGTATAAATAATTATACAAAGTTACCAAAACTTTTTTTGTCTGTTAATAAAATATTTTATTCTAACCCTTCCTTTACTCTAAACGTAACAAAAATTTCAACATATTAGTGTTGATGAAACTCGAACATGCAGAAAATGTTTCAACTGTATCCCATAATTCTAAGTACCAAAATCAAAGACAAAGAACCCTCCCTAGGAAGGACGCTAGGCAGTTGAAAGGCTATATATCTTGGAAATCCATATCTCTAACATTAAATTTTTTTTCTTATTTTTCTTAACCTGTTTTATTTTCAAATACATTATCCAACAATAAGCAATTAAAAAATAACAAGGAATAAAAAACAGACAAAAATAACAGTTCGAATAAGCAAAATCAATTACTTTAAAGCTTTAAGCTCTTATTTCTCTGATTGACATCGCCTAATCAAAACTTTCATTAGAACCTTTTTTTAAGAGCATTTAATAAGCTTTCTAATGGTATTCTTCCGTTTACCAAGATTCTCAACCTTTTTCGAGATATTAAGGAAGGTAAACAAAGTTACTAAAACTTTTTATGTCTGTTAATAAAATATTTTATTCTAACTCTTCCTTAACTCCAAACGTAACCAAAATTTCAACATATTAGTTTTGATGAAAGTAGAACATGCAGAAAATGTTTCAACTGAATCCCATGATTCTAAGTACCCAAACCAAAAACGGTATTCAAAAAATATTTTTCCAATTTTCTCGAAAACAGTTAAAGCTATCGCCTTGAAAATGGTTTCATTCGTTTTCCTAGCCCAGGAATCATATAAAACGAGTACTTAGAAGCTTATGAACTCAAAAACGTAGGCGTTACGATTTTTTTGAGCGAATTTCGCCCCAAACGCCATCTTCCAGTAGGCGGATTTTGCTGGTTAACGAACTTGACCTTTCAAATTGGACGACGGATTTTTGTACCAAATTTCATCACAATCGGACCATTAGGGAAGCCAGAAATGAGCGAACAGACAAATATATATATATATATATATATATATATATATATATATATATATATATACAAATTTGAACCACCGTTATTTTCGGTCTCTAGGGGTTCTGAAACGCGAAATTTTCTAGTCGGCACTTTCGGATTGTTTCATTGTATCAACCTTATAAGCGGGGTTCCTCCCTATGGGGGAGGGAGGAACCGCGCTAAAAACATGAATAGTTCTCTTTTAATTTTGTAATGAGTAACTGATCAGTTATTAATTTGCTTCCAGAGTTATGTTTACACATGGTACCTACTACACGACGTGATAAAAACAAAAAACCTCATATTATCGTATTTTGATCTAATGCAGGAACAGGATACAGTCCCTCTAGTGGTAGAAAGCGCTCCTTGCGGCGGCTTTGTGAACCTACGTCTGGCGGGCTTTTCTATTGAAATATATTACAAAGTAAACCCCCCCTCCTAATGAACCGATTTAGTTTATTTTTACAACACATATTTACCTGTAGATTACCACTACGAATACCAAGTTTCGTCAAAATATACCAAACATCACGGCTGGTAGTGGCGAATTGGTATTTTGGGCCCGGAGTAACCCCCCCCCCCCCCTCCTAATGAACCGATTTAGTTTATTTTTACAACACATATTTACCTAGATTACCACTAAGAATGCCGAGTTTCGGCGAAATATACCAAAAATCACGGCTGGTAGTGGTGAATTGGTATTGGTATTGTGGGTCCGGAGTAAGCCCCCCCCCCCCTCCTTATGAACCGATTCAGTTCATTTTTATATCTCACTTTTCTCTCTATATTACCACTACGAATACCAGGTTTCGTTGAAATATAACAAATATTACGGCTGACATGGTCAAATTAGTGTTTTGTATTCGGGGTAAACCCCCCCCCCCCCTTCCGGTGGACCAATTTTGGTGGGTAACGAACTCGTTCAATCGTTTGCTAATTGAATGCTATATACCAAGTTTCGTGACGAAAAAACAAAAACTCTGGCCGCTATCGTGTTAACAGACATATATATATATATATATATATATATATATATATATATATATATATATATATATATATATATATAAATTTTAACGGGGGTCATTTTCAGTGTCTACAAGGTAGGATCCATAAAGATTTGAAGAAATTTTTCAAAAATTCCGTCAAGAGTGCAACCTCAATAGCTACTTTCCTTCGAAGGAAAGTGCTAAAACTGACATTACTTATGGGATGGCCTGATACTCAGATAACTCGAAGTGCTGTTCCCTAGAATCCCAAATTATAATTCATACCTCTGACTATGGGGCTCCAGGACTTGTCAATTATTACCTCGGTTCCCAAATCCTGCATTCCATTTAGATCAAAAACTCAATCCGTACATGGATCCTGAAACGTACTCTGGCAGAAAACATGTTATTGAACTAACTGCTGATGTTGCGAAACATTCGTTTAAATAAATGAACTTACTGCATAGTATTCTAAAGTGTTCTAACTCAGATTACTTTGTTGAACATGCATTAGGTTTCCCAAAGAGAGTTACTACTGACCCCTTTTTTCAATTGCCGTTCATGGGAATTTTGGGTATAACGTTTGTATACATATGTACGTATACACAGAGTCGTTATATGGATTCTGATCTTCTAACGTTTCCGCTTTGGACTTTCAGATTTCGGCATTGGATTGTCGTCAAAAGCAGATTTCCTTCTTATGGAATTGCACGAAAAAGCGGTCTCGGTTTTCGGATTATGAACTTCTTGTTTTTCAGGAACAGAGGCGCTAGTAACATCTTCACTCTAAACAAGATCTTCTTAACCACTTTGTAAGTAGTTATTCATGGTCTCGGAATCTAGATTCCATTAATAAAACGGTAGCTAGAGGAGGACAATGGAAGCGGCTTGGAGCTTTTTCTCAAACGCTTCTACGCCGGCTGAGTACTAACCCCGTTAAATGCTCACTAAACTACTTAGTCTTATCCCAGGCGTGACTGAACGTCGACCCCTACTCGAAACTGTTTCACGAGGCTCGCCATCACAACTCTGCAGGAACTGTGACATCTTGAATTGTTTCCGTAGATTTTTATCCCTAGTATTATTAAGAACGCTTGGAATTGAAAAATTAAATGTTTGGTTTTCAAGCTTCTTGGCATTTTTAAGGAAATAACAATGACAGAATAATTTTACTTTTGTAACACTGAAACAGCTTCGTCGACGTCATGTCGATGAAAAGCGTCCCAGCTTATAGCTGAAATTGCTAACCCTATCTCCTCGATTCCCTTCTTTAGTAGATAAACTTGTTTCTCATTTTATTGACAAATTCATTTTACTACTTAAAGCTTTAATTTAAAGAACAACAAAACAAAATCTGAGGAAAGCCGAGAGAAAAAAACTTTCTAACGAATAACATTTTCGCACTTTTAAGCACAGAGTTTCCCAACTGAGGCAAGGCTTTCAAAAATTGCACGAAGACTGTTTTTGTGCGAAATTTAATATATTTCTCGAATGGTTGGCCAACCGTATTCTTGTTAAAGAAGAGCAGACAGTTTGCCGTTGAAGAAAATAAAGGTCTAGGAATGGTTGGGATTTTCAGAAAAATCTATATTTCGAACGTTTTGGCATAATTTTTGGCAGCATTCGTCAGCAACGAATGCCTAGAGGGTGGAGGAAGACCACAATAGCTTTCAGATGCTTATGGATAAGTTGTTCCGCATCCCAAATATTCCTTGACATCGTATTCTTGATGGTTAAGAAGATATAAGAAAATCTCATAACTTGTCATTTCAACTGAATCCCTCGTTTTGGAGTGACGAATGAAACCCGAAATCCAATCCTCCAGGTATTTAAATTCGCTTAGAATCAAATCGTGTTTATGAATTTAAATATACTGAGAATGAATTCTGAAATCTGAGCTTAAATTAACAATTAACAAGTGGGTTATATTTGTACAGAAAATGCTTAGATGACAATTCTAGCGAGTTGGTTGTTTTTTAGTAGTTTTTTTTGTAGATGTGATCGATCTGTACGAGTAAGAAGGGATATGGATAAGCCCTTTCCCTGGTCCAACCCTCCAGCTAGGTGATGTATAGCTTTAGGACAGACGGACCGACCACAAAGGAGCCAATATCATAGATATGACGTCTGAGCCCACCGGGGGGCGGCGGCCTATGCCCTAACAGCTAAAATTAATTTTCCAGCGGCCTCTCCGACACCGCTTTGTAACGTCTAAATTATTAGTCGCTCTCCGTCCATACGGTATAGGAGCGTTTTTATCTTGGCCCAGGAGGCAATTGATATACTGCTTGGGGATATTTCACGGGCTCCATTCTCATGAAATAAACATGCATCTGTGTCTGGGTGTTTATACTCTTAAGTTGTTTTTACGAAGAATCGATGCGTTCTAGTTGGATGAGACGGACAACAAAGTGGTTCCTGATTGATGACTTCTACAGAAGTGATAATCCTCTGGAGTCCCCTTTAGTGGGCATCCATCAGTAGTCCTCTCAACACCCAGCACAGGATTAGTAGAGTATTTTATTTACTCTTGTTTGTGTGCTAGTTGGAGAATCTGTTAGTAGATGAAATATGCAGCCATTTCACTTCGGAAGATGTAGGGTAACAAAATCAATGAATACAAGAGCTGGAATCTCGTTTAGCTATTATGCAAATTGCATGCCTACGGTAGATGGAAAATAAGACCATAAAGAGTAGATATTTATCAGAAACATCCCACTTCAATTCCTTATTTAATTTTGTTTTTCTTCACGGAAGCTCTCCGTATAATTATAAAAACTAATAAAAGAGAGAGAGAGAGAGAGAGAGAGAGAGAGAGAGAGAGAGAGAGAGAGAGAGAGAGAAAAGAACCCAGAGAGGGTCTGGGGAGAACTCAAAAATGATCATATTTATTTATTATTATATATTTAATCATTTTTGAGAAAAGTGGAAAAAATAGAATTATGGTTTCGGTTACGACAAAACGAGGGATTGAGTTTGAATTTATTTCACACGTTTTACCATAATCCACCCTAAGGTATATTAATTTTGGTTTCATTTGAAGTGGAGAAAATCTTACAAAAGTAAAATCAAGTTTGATTTCGGATCATTAATTATTAAGTACAATGGAGCTCCAGCTATAAAAACTGCCGGAGAGAAGAAGTAGTCTTTACAAGTCTTCGAATTGGACATACACTTAATGACAAAACAAGATACCACAATATACACAGAATGCAATAACACATTAACAGTAAAACACTTACGAACAGACTGCAGTAAACGAGAAAATATCAACATACCGCGTGAAATATACGAACTCTTGACAGATGTTAGCTCACAAATATCCATTATTTTGCATTTTTTAAAGAAGATAAACATGTACGAGCAAATCTAGCAAAACCAAAATATTTTAATATTTTTAACCATTTGTTAAATTTTATTTGTACAAAATGGAGCGAAAAGACCGCATTTTTAGTTTATTGAAATTAATTTATTAACATTATCGCCTTCTTGTTTTTAATTTTATGTTTTTTTTTTCTTGTATGTTATACGTATATTAATTGGAGTTCTAGATGTTGATTTAAATGTTTTAATATTTGGAATTTATAGACCTTTATTTTGTTTTCACCCTGTAGAGCAAATCGCCCAGTTGCGGGCTCTAAAATGAAATAAATAAATAGTGATAAAGTATTAAAAGTTTCCTTAAACTAACATTTCAAAAGTAAACAATATATAAAAATTATGTGGTAACTCGCTGAGAAGAAACTTCTTTTTTTTAGCATAATCGAGATAACTCAATTTTTATCGAAGATATCTTACTGACAAGTTCCACTTAGCAAGTCGAGTTCAAATGAGCATAAAAAACTTGTAAATTACATTAATTAGGAAAGAAAACTCAAACAAATTACGAAATAAGCAGCCATTATGATGCATATTATCACTTGTCCTCATGAAAAGGCGCCCGACAAAAGGGAGTGGTAATTAAAAGCGAAGAAGTGCGTGGGCCGGCGGCAAAACAAAAGTTGCTTTGAAAGGTCTGTGCATAATTGAGACATGGTACCTTTCAAAAGCTCTGTTTGCTCTCTGTCCCTTTTCCCGACATTTTATTTACTTGGTCATTCATTGTCCATCGGCGTTGTGTTCTATTTGTTTATGCCTTCTGTTGAAACTTAACCTCCGGGGCTTGGAAAAGGTTGTTCTGTAAACGCTTTTGTTCCCTCGGTGTTCCTGTGGTGTTCCTCACTTCCACTCCATTTTACAATACTCGAAGCGTTTATTTTTAGAATAGCAGTTTCTGACTTGACGGATCATAGATTCTTAGATCATGGAATCAACAGTAAATTTATTATTTTTTTTTATTCTCGCGATACTCCACATCATTGGTGAATGGCATCGAATCCCTCTTTTGCTGCTCATAGTGATATTTGTAATACCAAGTCAGTAAAATACAAACCTATGTATAATTTTTAAAAATAAATAAGTTTCCAAAATAAATAAATAAAGAAATTAAAGATAAAAAAAAGAATCTATAGAAAACAGAACAAATAAATTGAAATTAAACATTAAATAAACTAGATAAAAATTCGTTAAATTTTGAAATAAAAGGAGTTGCGGATGCTCTCATATTTTGTCATATATGTTTATGTTATTAAAGTATAATAATATTGTTTTATTTTCGATATATAAGAGACAGTTAATTCAATGAATAATACAATTAAAAATAAAAATGTAGAAACCTACTTTATATTTTTCTGGGAACCCCGGTTTCCTATTTAGGGTTTCTACAAATTCAAATAATTAAAAATGTAATGTTAATTACTAAATTACTGGGTTTCTAGTGTAATAAAATATTACAAAAACTAATAGCATAGAAGCACTATAGATGGCTATGAAGAGCAAAATACAGTTCACTTGAGGTAATTGCGGTTGTGGCTGAACGGCTTTTACTGGGACCAACAATTATAGTGGCTTAATTAAATATAGCTTAAAAGTCCATCGAGAGTTGGGTTATAGTTTGGGTGGTGCAGATGCTCTTTGGGTTAGGTCACCCATTATTATCATATCAACCTCGAAACTCTTAACATAAATGGCTTCCCTCTTACTAACCAAATGACTTCAATTTGCGCTGAGCATTAAAGGAACCTGTCCCATGGCCTTCGGAGGCCTTCAGTTTTGCTTATCATTACATGTACTGATTCGTTTCAGTCAATAATAATTTTTAATTCTAAATTTATGCGGTTTACTTTAACATACCGGTAAATAATTGTTGAGTTATTTTTTTCAATAAAAGTAATTTTTTTTTTTTTAATACATATAAATTATAATAAAAAAGTCTGGCTCGTAGGAAATGCGTCATCTTAGCGCGTTCCCGTCCTTATCTCTAGTCTTAGTCTTTCGTGAAAAAAATTTGAAATAAAATCTCAACTCAAACCATGGTCTTAGGCCCCCCAAAACAGGAACCAGACAGTATCCTAAGCGGAAATCACTCTATTGAAGTATTGATATCACCGAAAGATCTCGCTCTATCAATACTCGCATCAAACTGCATTTTTAGGAAATTTAATAAGATTTCAAATAGATGAATTATTTTTACTACGGATTCTTAATCATATAAGATATTCGAGATACATAAGAATACATACAATAATCCCAAGAAAAATACAGAGGTTATAGGTATGGCCTTGGAAATGCTTTCGTTTGATAGCCCGTGCCCAATTATTTATAAAACGTGTACCTGGAAGCCTAGTAACGCCAAATCTGCAAGAGTTTCGATACTTCTTCTCGCGAATTTCGCCCAAAAAACATGTTTCGATGGATGGATTCAGCTGGTTAACGAGCTTGACTTTTCAAATTACACCATACATTTTCCCTTAAAAATGGAGAGTGTAAAGTAAGTAGTAAGTTAAGTAGAGAGCGTTAAGTTAAGTAGTAGTAAATATATATATATATATATATATATATATATATATATATATATATATATATATGTATATATATACACACGCACACACGCACACACACATATATATATATATATTGGCGCTAATGACCTAGGTAGTCAAAGCACCTATATATATATGATTGGTTGGAGAGACGGCTTCTCTATCCAGCGGTGTTCTTATTCTCCAATAAATATTCTGCAATATTTCACCGGTTTTGACCCCGGTTTCATCAGTCTGATCATCCGATGCGTTAGCCATTGGACCACGGGGAGACCCTATAAATGAAGAATATATTTCATATTACATATCAGAATATTCAAATACAATGCCACCTCTTGAACTGGAAATAATTTTCCCTAGAACTTTGAGAACTGTAGACATCTTCAGAGAAACTCCATTAGAAGAAGATATGTTGGGTTTTAGGAGGTTGGTAATACTGGATGCCTTCGGGTTCCGCTTGAGGAGTTAATGAAGTCCGCGGCCCCCGCTCCTGGAGTGGTTTACAACCTTCTACCATGCGGCGCCAAACCATCCGCTCCAAGGGCTTATCCGAAACTTATTCTTTTTGCAACGAGAAGGACCTCCATCTTTAAGAGTGTTGTAACTCGCTTTAATGTCGTTCTTCTATCTGAACTTCTTCAGTAGTCATCTCAAAACTCTTAAGTGTTTTAGTGTTTGGCAACTATAGCGGTTTCTTGAAGAGATAAGTCCCACAGGCAAGTCGAATTGCATCTTATTAGCGTCATTCAATTTTAATGTTTATGCTGCTGTGATGTTGAGAGGTTACAATTGCAGGTCCAATTTTTTGGTTTCCAAACCTCTTCCTATTTCAGCAGGAAATCTTATTTTAACTTATTCCAAGACTAATTAAAATGATACATGATTAAATTTCTTGCTTCGGTAACAGAAGGTGCTAACTTAAATACTTCAAGCTGAAGGCTTGACGTTATATTCAGATGTAAGGATGCTTTCTCGTATTTGGTGAGAGCTTTAATGACCGTTTTCTCCGAATGGGGTTTTCCTCGAGAATATTACATTTACGAATTCTCCAGAGGTTTCGAAATGTTTTTAAACATCAAGAAAAGTCAAAAGCTGTATGCTTTTTCTAAAGCATTTTTAAGAAATCTGCAGCGTTTTCGAAAACCTGAAACTCAAAATCTTATTCCCCACTTTTTTCGAAAAGGATCAAGATATGTTAGGGATTATCCACAAGGATTTTCCGAGGCATAAATTATTTCCAGTATACTTTATTTTTGATCTTCACCTCAGCCAATTTTATTAATGAGCTAATTACATTTCCTCATTTGAGGTTTCGGCCTCAGGGCCATCCTCATTAAACTTCTTTCATATGTCCACATATATTCATCCTATTTCCACAAGGGCTTGTCATCACTTTATATCATGGCGCTGCTAATCTTATATTTAAGTTACATTCAACTTGAACCCTTGAGACTTCGTTTGTTCCATCTTCTATAAATAAAACGTTTTTACATTTTTAAACACTTGAGTTACCCCAGACCATGTGGCCACAACTTTCCATGTGGGAAAAGGATCAAACATCTTATCTTGAAAATGAAGAGCTGACTTTTTCCACATGTCCCAGCATTATAACAATTAAGATTTATACATTTTTTTTTGTGTTTGGAGTAGAGATTTTATAATTAAAAATATAAATGTACACGGGAAATTTCTGATGTTTTGTAGATTTTCTTAAATATAATAATAATAATATAATAAACGATTGCGATTGGTAAGGAAGGGCTTGGAAAATATTACTGAGAGAAAACGCAATCCTAGCATTCTAAGTTTTCAAAATCACCACAGAGCATAAGACTTAAATATGACGCAGTTCATGCATGTTTTTTTTAGCATATATATGCTTTAGCGGTGACTAAACTGAAAAAAAAAACGTTACAAAAAAGTGTCCGTTGGCGTTCGCTCTGGCGGGGTGGCTATGTATGAAAAGGAATACTGGAGCATACTTATGTTCCTGAATTTGAGCAGATGGCTCTTGACGAATTGTTTTATTTTATTTTTTTAATTTATTTTTTGACATTGATGTGCTAATTAACACTCGCCTTGAATCTTGACATCCTGACACTGCAGGAAAAATGTATAGATATTTTGGGGAGAGAGAAATGAAGCTAATCAGATAGCTTATGATGTGGGTGACTGTCGTGGCCCTGAAGGGAGTCACAGAACCAGCATGGAATGAAGTGAGGCAGCTTGATGAGAGGAAAGTCACCCGAGGAGCATAAAAGAAAATAAAGAAGAAAAAAAGTAAAAAGAAAGGAATAGAGGTGGACGTATCAGTCACACGAAGGTAAGGGATTTATAATTAATGACGGAGCGAGTGAGTGACACCCAACATCAAAGGGAAGAGGCTGGATGGGCGCACGGTAGTGACTGTGGCCTTGGACACTAATGCGCCTTCGCAGGACACTGACAAACAGTGTAGGAGATTAGTGCCATGATCACGGTGCCGGACGGTCACACATCGTCATTTAGTACCAACTCATGGAGGGAAAAAGTGAAACGTAACTAATGGAAACAATGGCTCTACCTACCGGCTGACGTAGGTGAAATAATCGAAAAAAATAGAGGACTCAAGAAAGGGCCCTTGAGGAACACATCGGACACATTTCGTTAGTTGTACGGCGTTAGTGTTTGCCTTCATAATGGCAGCCATCTCATGATATTTTCTTAAGGGATATCGAAGACCTGCAGGTAGCAGGGTCCCATTGTCCTCGCACTTCTACCACATTATCCTGTCATCCTTAGGATTCAATTTTCATCCATGCTCCTTCAGGCACTCCAGGCTCTAATAGATTTTTTCCCTTCCGTCAGTCGAGCTGTATGAAGGATTGTCGAAGGGTTCTTGAGAACATCGTTAATCTCTTCCACACCTATTGTACATCCTGTACCAAATAGCTGCATGACAATGAAAAGTAAGAATAGACCAATTACCCCTCAATGGACGTACTATTTCCATACACGATCACGACAGAAACCTGTCAACAATATTCTACTGGCATATTGTTTATAAGTCATTTTTCTCATGTAAGGATTCTTACTCTATCATTTATTTTTCAATGTGAAAGATCTTAGTTTTTATGAGGGGTTTCTCTTTCCCGCGGTATTGTCACATATTTTACCAATTTTAATTTCAACAAAACTTTATTTTCTGTTCCCCAAAGAAACTGTACAATGCTTTTGTCTTTGATATCTCATTGAATACATCTAGTTATATAAATCAGATAAAGATAGTGGAGCCTCAGCAGTACAAGTACAAAAGAATGCCTGATGTTACTATGTAGTATCTTTATAAGCTGGATTTCAAGACATACTCATCGGGCAAAACATTAATACATTTGCGGATTGACTCGGAAGCCTTGAGCTGGCAAGTATACATACCATCCACTGCGTACTTAGATTTTCATCGTGAACAAAATAATACCTAGAATGAAGCTCCAGAGCAGACTGCGGAGTTGCACTCGAGCACATCGTACTCGATGTCGTACCACTTGCAAGGTTAATTCAAGTCGCACCGTAAGATGACTATCGTAAAATGGGGGTCACAGTAGTATAGTGTTGCAAAATTGGTACAAACCCATACTGCCTTCATATGCCTATCTATATTTGTCTGTTCGCACTCTTTATGCAAAGTTCGACCCTTCGGCACTGTACCCCATTCTACGGTATTGATTATGCCACAAAAATTGTAAAAGAAATGAGCTTGTGAAATATTTTTCTGGTCATTGTTTGTTGACGAACAAGCTATTGTATCATTCAAACGAAGCGACAACCGATATAGATCCTCCTCACTGCGGTTTTTCTTCACAGTCAATGTGTCGAGAAGTTGTGCAGGCGATGATCTGAAGCGGATAACGGACTCAGGGGACCAGAACGTCAGGGATGTGAAAGAAAACTTGGCATGAATGGACCATATACACAAAAAAAAATCGTACGGAAAATAAATAAAAAAGAAGGAATGGGTGAAGGAGCATAAGAAGAGGGCCTGGTGGCTAGGACTGAGTGGACCGACAATGCTCTAGGTTCTCATCGAAAAAGAAAACTTCCCACGAGGGTCGCCAAGAAGCTAGACACTTTGTCCTCGGGTTCGGTATCACACCGTCACTCTGTCAGGCTAGCCGTGAAAATACAGGCTTTTTACTATAAATCTCTTTCCCTGGGATTCTTTTTTTCTTCTTTTCGCCCACTTCTGTCGCCTGTTTGTCTCGT
Source organism: Gonocerus acuteangulatus (assembly GCA_946811695.1). NCBI lineage: Eukaryota > Metazoa > Arthropoda > Insecta > Hemiptera > Coreidae > Gonocerus > Gonocerus acuteangulatus. The sequence continues at coordinate 46,902,706 of OX328124.1, read as the reverse complement.
GGAAGCGTTTAGGGGCCAGTGGATGGGGAATGGACTGTCCTTTAAAAAATACCACCTCAACGGTTCAATAGATTCTAAAAATGGTTCAATCTGATCTCAGTTATTTATGGAGATTCTGTTATATTTTAAGCATTTACTAATAGCTTTAAGATCGTGACATCGGGATTAAAAAAGTTTGTTTCATGAGAATACACATGCTTTACAAGCAGAGTACAATCGGGTGTGTAATGACTTTCATCGTAAATCCCCAAGTGCTCTGTCTAGGAAGCCCATGGATAACGGTAGTTCTTGCGAACAAGACTTTGGAAAAGTCACATGGCTTGCGGTCTACAAATTCTGCGGTTGATGTTTAAGCTTAACGAGAGTGAAATGGGTCATGTGACGGGACATTGATTTTGGCGTCAAATGAATTTCGTAATTAGGGGGGAACAACTGGTACTTTTTTCTACTTTCCGAACGACATTTTCAAGGTCAAATTTATTTCTCTTTAGTAGAAATTAATTTCATAATTGCTCGTAAGAGACCATTCCTTACAGCCATACGCCACTACCTTTTTCTTTCATTAATTTTTTTTAATTACTGTTACACGTAGTTATTTGGAAGAAGGTGCCATGAAGCAGAGGTCAATCAGAGGATATTATCCAAATCTATGTTCCAACATTCACCCGTAAAATTGGAGCATACTAATCAGAAAGAGTTCAGATAACATTTTTTGAAATAATAATGTCATAAACAGTCGGAGATACTGTAGAATTTCTTTACAAAAGATTTGATAACAAATATTAGCGCGGCTAAAAAACTCTACGGTTAGTTATTACCTTGGTACTGGTCCAGTATAGCTTTCTAATTAACACGATTCAATTGAAATAATAATGAAACATTTGATAACTGGAACATTTCTAGATTTTCTGTATTTCCCAAAAGTATATTTCTTTAGCCATAATGAATTGCTCTTAAACATTAATCTCCTAGAGAATAAGGGGTAAAAATCCTCACTGTCCAAAGATAAAAGACAGAATAAAAAAAAACTTGAGAGTTAGTAAAGCCTGCCCGAGGGCATACCATCATGGCCGAGGGTAAGGACTGAGAGTCGCAGAGCGGTGTCATACACAGACTCCAAGGGCGCTCCTATGATCCGCAGAGCGGAAAATCGCTCTTTCTCTCATTACCTTTCTCTCCGCTAATTATAACCTCCTTTGTGTTATTCTATAGCCCTTCCTATAACCTCCCCCTTACCAACGAGTAATCCCTACCTCCTTCCTTACTTATACACAATATATGTATAGAAGGAAATTCGCAATTATAACTCTTACACGATAATGAGTCTGTCTATACTTTCCTAGTTTAATGTCAATATTCTAAATTGATCCCATTTCATTGAAGAGTCACCGGTACCCGTTGATCACCGAAGTTAAGCAACGTCGGACGAGGCCAGTACCTGAATGGGTGACAGACCAGGTGGTTTTGGCATTATAGAAAAAGTGTAGCATCCTGTAGATAGCCCGTCGTTAATAGCCCAATTGTTGATACGCCGTTAAACACACACACACCACAAAAAAAAATTACATTGAAGAGAACAACAACCCTACCTACTGAATGATAAGGTCTGGATGAGAAGAAATCCTCATAGTTTATTTTTACAAAAGTCTTAAGAAACTGCAACTTTGAAACTAATTTATAAGGCATCAGAAAATGAATTTACTTAATCTATGTTCCAGTATACTCTGTGAAAACAACTAGAATATAGATAATTAAGCATTTACTTTGAATAAGTTTATAATAAATAATTCACGCACACATCTTGTCTTTAAAAGAACTTTATTTTTGGATTCATAATGGTTTAAAATTTACAAAAATGTAAATTTCATTAGCACGGCCGTACAATGGCCTTAATTGCTCGTGCTATTCATTCACTAATTAATTCACCCTTTTACATATTTTCAAGGTTTTTGATTTTGTTTTTATTATTAGAAACAACAACCCAATCTACCAGTCGTTGATCGCCGCAAAAAAAAAAAAAAGATAAGAAAAATCGGGCAGAACATTGGTACATTCTGTCGACCACCATAACGCTCTTCTCTAAAATATTTAGTATTTATCAGAAAATATCTAAATATTCCTACATTAGTGTATATTACAATGGCATTATTTTTGGGGCCCTCATAATTCTTCTGTAACAATGGAGGTTTTTCTGGTGTGTAATAGCCACCCGGAGGATTTGACGAGTGTGTTGAGTGTCTCCAAGGAAGGGATGTGTACCACCTCCTCCATATCCCTTCTCCTTCGTAAATCTTGCACTAATGGGTTTGGTTTATTGTCGGGTTGTTTGGAGATATACCGACAGAATTATGGCCTATACCGATTGTCATAACAGTCTTTAAACGGGCCGACACCCGAGGCCCGGGCATCGAGTAATCTACTCCTCACGCCAACCTCTCAGCTTCGGAGGGCTTTGCTCCTTTTCTCCCTTAGGATAATGAAAGAGTACTCGACCGGCGTCATTATGGGATGCTGTACATGTATAAATGGATAAGGGATAAACGAGGGAACCTGGAAGAATGTTTTTGCGCAATCGTATGGGTCGTCATAAAAATAAAAAAATAATTTTAAGCTTCGATTTTTATAATGTAACATAGATCCTCGAATCAGCACATCTTACTAGTATTCTGGAACTTTCCCAAGATAAAATGTGTGAGGTTTATCATTAATACGTACTTTTAGGGCATTCCCAACGTCTCAACTGGGAGAATTTCCTTTTAAGACGTCCAGCTTTTCCAACAGCGTATGATGGCCTTTAAAGATCCATCATAGACCAATCTTCATTCTCAGATGAAACTCTGACGAAGCTGGCAGAATGTAAAGCATTAAGTAATTCAGTATATATATATATATATATATATATATATATATATATATATATATATATATATATATATATATATATATATATATATATATGCTATTTTTCAAGCTACTTCGCTGGGAATTAAATGTGTTGTTCATTCGGCATCCGTCTCCAGCGGGTACAGATGCCGAATGAACAACACAATATATATATATATATATATATATATATATATATATATGTATATATATTCTTGAGCATTAGCTTGCAGAAGTGTGGCCTCATTTAGATGAAATTTGGTCCTAATGCACTTAGCCTGAAAGGAAATAATTAAGTAACCAGAAGAATTTGTAATTTAGCATAATTATGCTTTAACGATGACTAAGCTGATAAAATACGTTACAAAAATGTGTCCTCTTGCGTCGCTCTCGCGCAGTGGCAATGTACGAGCCACCGCGCATGCACTTTGTCGGGTATAACTAAAGCATATTTATACTCCAGAATTTGAGCAGCAGGCTCTAATCGAAATTATTATTATTATTATTATTTCTTTTTTTTTTTTTTTTTTTTTGCGTTCATTGGCTTTCAGGTATACTCGCCTATAGGTCCCACGACGAAAAAACTACTTTCAATCAATTTATTTTAACCATCAATATTTCATGGCGGACATCCTGCAATGACAATCATCAAAACCTAAATGTATGACTGTTGGTTATGTTCTGAAGCAAAGTTTTTTTTTTTTTGTTTTTTTTCTTTTTTTTATGGCGCTTCGACAACTAGGCCATTAGCGCCGACATCCAGGGTGCAGCGAGAAGAGCGAGAAAAAATTATCGCTAGTATTGGAAATTTTGTTAATTATTCCAAGAATGTTTAACGGATTGGGGCAAATGACAGCTTATAAAAATTCTTTCAAACCAGTTCTTTTATTCCAGTATCGTTTTGTTAATTAGCCAATAATAAATCAGCCGATAAGTAACAATTTTGCACTTAATTTTGACGTATACATTTTGTAATAATATCGGAATATATTTTGACGAGAGTTTTAAGACTCTTTTTTTTTTACAAATGGTCAACATTGATAGATATTGTTATACTTAACTAAGTTTATAAATACAAGTTAAAACAGAATTCCTTATGCATCACTAATATTTTGTTAGACATATAAAAACATTAGACGTACACGAATTCTGATCAATATTTTATATTGGCGCTTACTTAGACCGAAGGTCGATCGAAATAGTTTTAAAAACTCAATTTTTTATAATTCCCTTCGGCACTGAATAAGGAAGAACTGCAAGGTGTACCATGGGATTTTGTTTTCGTAGGACGGCATTGCTTCGGCCGATTATTGTTAGTAAGCTTTTCGTTTCCATTTTTGTATTTGAAATGTACAATTTTATTCCATTATGATTTGCATTATTGATGCTAGATAAAGTTTACAAAATAAACCAAGAAATCACAAAATGCGTTTTACTAATATTTCATGAGTGAATTCAATCTCATTAAACTTGTTGATCCACTTGCAAGAAAGTACGTGTTAAAAATTGCGACTTAGACTCCTCATTCAGCCGTCATTCGTAACAGATACAAAAAAAAAATTACATGGCTGTTCTCGGCCGCAAAATATACTCCAGAGGCTCGAAGAAGGCGTCATGTCATTTTTCAGTGCCACTTGAAAAACATTTCTAAACCATTAATCAAATATTTTTATTTTATTTTTCTATTATATTGCTTTACTCCATTTCCGAAGCCTTGTGCTGTTGATGACAGAAATTATTCTCTCTCGATGTGAATAACTTGTATGAAAACACGAGAGAAATATACCGCGACTAAAATTCACTAAAGCATTAGGTGAATATACACTTTATTAAAAGATAGAAATTATTGCAAAAACTCTGTTACACTTATATTTTCTTGCCAGTTTTATCAAAGCTCGATTCCTATTGAGACATTTCAGATCCAATAATGGCTACGGCGAAAATCATTTATTAAGACATTAAGGTGAATTGTCTTTAGGTCGAAATCAAACGAGCCTAATATATTTTCGTTCTGAGAGCCATTCGAGGTCGAGTTACATTGCCCCTTCGACAGAATTATTGCCCATGCAGATTTACATAAGAGTCTTTAAGTACCTTAGGCTATGCTTAATCTGCCAGGTCACAAAGCACATCAATTCAACATGGCCACCTTCAGCATCACCATACTCACATGTACACACTTGGACTAGCCATATATCTTCAGATCTCTTCCATGCGTATGGAGGGAGCCATTTGGTGAGATAGGATGGGCATACTGTCGAATTAAGATTATCCAAGAACGTTTAATCACATGCAGTATCTATATCAAAAAAATTATTTTTGTATTGGCTCGACTAAGAATTGGCCATTCAAGGCTTACACAACAACAACTAATGACAAGACATGTTTTGATTTGATAGGATTTTTAGGGCAAACAACGTCAAGGTTATAAATGCTTGATTTTTAGTGTGGTTAACTGTCATAATGTATGAGTGTTGTTTGGAAATTTTTATGAATGTTTTTCTAATTATTTTCACTCATTATTTATTGATTAATTGTTTCTTATATTATCTATATACAGAAGAACTTGTATAATTCGAACCCCTAGGGGCCGATAAAAAAAACAAAAGTTGTTGAAAATAAAGGGCTAAAAAATCGAACTTCATATTTTTACATTTTTTAATATAAAAAAAAAAAACTTTTTATTTAGAGAGAAAAACAAACATTTCATGAATTGATGATTACGTACATAAGTAATTAATAATTTATCAAAAAAGGAAAAATAAAATCTATTGTTGAAAAAAAGTTATTTTCATGGGCAAGATTTTTTTTTTTTTTTTTTAGGTAAGTTGGTAAAGTGTTAGGAGGAATTCCAAAGTCATTGACAATTTCAGATTTTTCTTTATTTCTTTTTCAACTTCTTTAATCGCAGCTATTTTCTCTGACAACGTTAAAGTTTTATAATTTCTAGGCTTCGACATCTTAAATCAACAACTCACTGAACTGCACTGTACACCAGAAATTCAAGGCACAAACAATACAAAAGATCTAGGCGCTGACTGACTTAACTAAATAAGAAATGAAGATGGGAGTGATGGTGGGAAGGAATTCTAGGATAAAAGGACAGGATGTAACTATAACAACCCCTGTAAAGGAGGAAGCGCGAACCACCACTTTGCAGAACTTGAGTCCAAGAACTAGACTATGAGATCGCCGCGCTTCTCGTCCCGGAACCCATACATCCGTATCTTGCTTTCCGCCTTACCCGAGGGGAGAATATTTTCACATTTTAGGTCGACCGCCTCTCTGTCCACTTCCCTTTCGAGGTACAGACTCGTCAAAAATTCGAATTATCCAAAATTTTATTGGAATTAACCAAGATTGTTTTACATTGTTTATGCCCTAAATTCTAGGGACCGAGAGAAATATTCAAATTAAAGACGATTTTGAATTATTCATGTTCCACTGTACTACAATTTCGTAATTTGTATCCAATCATGTTTATACTACAATTGCTATAATATTTTATTTTTATTAATTTTTTTTACGTTTTACCTATTTTTCCTTTATATAAGCATTTTTCCTTCAAAAAGTTTTATATAAATCAGATTTTGTATTATTTTGCTGTCGTTAACGAACGCAATGGTGTTATTTACACGGAGTTTCAATTCGTCTGATTCCTATATATACAAGTATACATTTTTTTTTTTTTTTTTTTTAAATAACATTATTCAGATTGGCCCATTCTTCTTGATGTGTTTTAAATACTACAGCATAGAGTGTATGAATGGATTACCTTCGTTAAGAAGTTGTTTTACGTCTTGTGGAATTTTCTATTTGTCACGTTTTTAACATTCAGTGAGTATATGTTTAATTGTCAAAGTTATGTTACGAAGTCTGCATATTGCTATGTATTTTTTATACATGAGGTAATTATGTGTGAGCAATGGGTGTTCTTCCTTGTACAACGGAAATGCCTGTATACCAAGTTTCTTTCGGAATACACCGACGCGCCAGTCAATACATTATTAGATTTTCGAAATATATTCTTGAACCTCACCAAAGTAACCATAAGAGTAATGGATTCTCTCGTGATACAAAACCTTATTCACATCTACGTGACTCTACTCAGCACATTAAAACTCCAAACCCCACGAGGAGCCCCGCGTGAAATATACACAAACAACGAGCGTTTCAAAATGAAGATAGGGGCGAAAGAGAGGACAGGCGGACGGACCGAGAAGATATATTGGAGGTAAATCCTAGATTAATTAGAGCCGTGGTGTTGATAAGGGGCTGTGTTTGTACAGCATAAATGATGCTGATTTATTGTGAGTAAACCACCTGGCCCATGTGCAGCTCACGCCAACATGCTATGCTCCATCTTATAGTATCCATGCACGTCAGCATGACATCATCCCTCCTCCTCGGATATATCCTATAAGTATTTCGTCCTCATGTCGTCATGACAACCATAGTAACACACTATGACAAAATGATAAGGCTAAACCTAATAAATCGAGAGCTAATAATGAAAATCAACTAATAAAGAAGACCTTTTCATATTTGTATATAAAAAAAAGAAACCAAAAGATTTAAATACCAAATTTTGATTGTCTGCATTACATCCTAAATGACTTTGCACGGTCCAACTAGACTAGTCTAGATGCTTGCCCCTGCTACAATATTACCATATTGCACTGAACTCTCTCTTTTTCTACTGAGCAGGCAGTTAGGTCCTTCGAAAACTCGTTGGAACTTAATAAGGTGGAGTCTATTATTCTATTAATGGACTATCAAGAGCGTCCCATAGAATAAATTAATAATTAATATTTACCATTTTAAGTAATAGTTGATATGATTTCATTACTATTATTTTGTTTACTTTAACTTTTTTTTCTCATTTTTTTACTTCATTAGGGATTCGTTTTTTTTAAATATTTTATGGCATTAATTTCTTACTCGTAACTTGTATCTTAAAAATGATAATGTTCATGAAATTGGCCGATTATTATGGCATAATACATCTTTTTTTCAAATATTTTTTTCTTTTATTTTTTTTCATATATATATATATATATATAATTGTTTTTTACTGTTACAGAAGTACTAACAAAACAAAACAAAAATTATTTGCTACCAGTAAATTTTTTAAATTATTAAGTTTCCAATATTGACAAATCATTCCCAATTTATGAATTTTTTTTTCTCATTTTTTTTATAATTACAATATGATTTACATATTAGTTTATGATGAATTTAAAGGCACATATTTATGAATTAAAAATATCATTGTGGATCCTTCTAAAGAGATAAAAATGTAATAAATTGACACTACTATAAAAGTGTGTAAGGATTTAAAAAAATAAAATACAGAATTCCCCATACCGAAGAGGACCTAACAATGTGCTGTGTATGATTACGTAATAAGAAGGCGGAGACAAGAAGGCGACCTTGTCAGGTGTATGGCTGTCTTTTCACGGGCCTTATCGCCGGGTAATAGCCTTTATAGCAGATAGCTCCAAGCAAATAATCCGCTCTCATTCAATACTCAAACCCTCTTACAATCTCACTATTATAACGTAATACACTAAAATTCAATAGTAAAGGAATTTTATAAGAAAAAGTCCTTTCATACTGGCAGTGTGTGCCACTATGAATGCCACGTGAGCACTTAACACTCCGTGCCAAGGGTCGTGGGTTCGATTCCAATTATGGGGTGGTGGCTTTTCTTTTAAAGCCAGCACTATCCTGGCTAGAAAAGGTTGGTAACCTACAGATAACCTGTCCTAAAATTCTTATTTAATAATAATGGACGTTAAAATTTAAATAAAATTCAATAAAAAAGATTACACTCGCTGAAACTGCATCGTCTTAGCGCGTTTCTGTTATTATAATTAGAGTAATTTGCAAAGCTTAGAAAATAAAAAGTTAATGATTTGTCTCAGTCTGTCGTGAAAATTGTAAGCACTTGTAAAAATCTGTACTCTAGAGATAAAGGACAACATATCACATATTTTTTTTTAACTATTAAAATTCCTTTGTTTGTTACTTATAGGAACTGTTTAAAGAAAATTTTTCGTATTGTTATTAACATTGATAGGTAACTGGAAGTATTTATCATAGCCAAACAAAACCAACTCCTCCACATGGTGTCTTTTACCTCTAATGTAAGCGGACTCCATTTTATTTTTCACTGATCTTCGTTATTCATAGGAACAGGACATAGCGCCCTATGCCATTATATGGATCGAAAAACCGACTTTATAAGAATGTGGTTAAATCAATTTAATAAAAAAATGGACATGGTGTCCATTAACTCCGGTGTACAGAAATGTAAAATGAAATCGCACGGCTAAGGAATGAAACCCTAGGCACCAAAACAACAAAATTACAGTATCCTAAAAGGAAATTACTCAATTTATACATAGATTCCTCCGAATGAGATAGCTCCATCAAATATGGCTTAAGAACCGTATTTCTGAAAACTTTAATAAGTTTTCGAATAGATTTTAGCGCGGTTTCTCCCTATACAATGAAACAATCCGGAAGTGCCGACTAGAAAATTTCGCGTTTCAGAACCCCCAGAGACCGAAAATAACGGTGGTTCAAATTTGTATATATATGTATGTATATATTTATATATATATATATATATATATATATATATATATATATATATATATATATATATATATATATATACATTTGTCTGTTCGCTCTGTAGCTCCCAGACGAGTGGTCTGATTTTGATGAAATTTGGTAAAAAAATCTTTCGTCTAATTTGAAAGGTCAAGTTCGTTAACCAGCAAAATCCGCCTACTGGAAGATGGCGTTTGGGCGAAATTCGCGCAAAAAAAAATCGTAACGCTTACGTTTTTGAGTTCATAAGCTTGTAAGTAATCGTTTTATATGCTTCCTGCGCTAGGAAAACGAATGAAACCATTTTCAAGGCGATAGCTTTAACCGTTTTCGAGAAAATGGGAAAAATAGTTTTGAATATCGTTTTTGGTTTGGGTACTTAGAATCATGGGATTCAGTTGAAACATTTTCTGCATGTTCTACTTTCATCAAAACTAATATGTTGAAATTTTGGTTACGTTTGGAGTTAAGGAAGGGTTAGAATAAAATATTTTATTAACAGACACAAAAAGTTTAGTAACTTTGTTTACTTTCCTTAATATCTCGAAAAAGGTTGAGAATCTTGGTAAACGGAAGAATACCATTAGAAAGCTTATTAAATGCTCTAAAAAAAGGCTCTAATGAAAGTTTTAATTAGGCGATGTCAATCGGAGAAATAAGAGCTTAAATCTTTAAAGTAATTGATTTCGCTTACTCGAACTGTTCTTTTTGTCTGTTTTGTATTCCTTGTTATTTTTTAATTGCTTATAGTTGGATAATGTATTTGAAAATAAAACAGGTTAAGAAAAATAAAAAAAAACAATTTAATTTTAGAGCTATGGATTTCCAAGATATAGCTTTTCAACTGCCTAGCGTCCTTCCTAGGCAGGGTTGTTTGTCTTTGATTTTGGTACTTAGAATTATGGGATACAGTTGAAACATTTTCTGCGATTTCGAATTTTATCAACACTAATATGTTGAAATTTTTGTTACGTTTAGAGTAAAGGAAGGGTTAGAATAAAATATTTTATTAACAGACAAAAAAAGTTTTGGTAACTTTGTATACTTTCGTTCGTATCTCGAAAACCGTTGACAATCTTGTAAAGCGGAAGGTTACCATTCGAAAGCTTACTAAATGCTCTACAAAAAAGGTTCTGAAGAAAGTTTTAATTAGGCGATGTAAATCGGAGAAATAAGTGCTTAAAACTTTAAATTAATTGATTTCGTTTATTCGAACGGTTCTTTTTGTCTGTTTTATTCCATGTTATTTTTTAATTGCTTATAGTTTGATGATGTATTTGACAATAAAACTGGTTAAGTAAAATAACAAAAACAATTTATTGTTAGAAATATAGATTTCCAAGTTTTCAAGACCTTGTAACTAGCGGGACCTAGTGTTAGCCGACCTTTCCAGGTAAGATCGTATATCATGACCTTTCAAGACTTTGCTACACACAGGAATGGCGTTAGTGACCTTAAGGGTTGACACGCCATTATAATAATTAATTAAAAAAAAAAAAAAAGACTGGTGGAATCAAAATAATAACTGCTTCTACTTTAATCTTTCCAAATTAGACTAGGGATATGAACGGAACCGCGCTAAGATGATGCAGTTCCTGCGAGGCGGACTTTTTTTTACAATCACTGCGATTTCCCAACCGATTTCCAGATATATTAGACTATATCCAAGAATCATTTTCCTCAAAAACGGTTATAGATATGACCTTGGAATTGTCATTGTTTCAATTAATTACCCATAGCCAATTACTTAAACGTTTAACTGGAAGTCTACTAACGCAAAAACAGAAGCTTTAGGATTTTTGCGCTAATGTCACCCAAACAATCATGTTCTGGTGAATAGATTCGGCCGATTTACAAATTTGATCTTTCAAATCACACAAAGTATTTTTTTTACCAAATTTCAATTCAATCGTTCTATTTTTGAGCCACCTAGGAAGTGAAGAGACAAATGTATCTATATAATATAGTGTGTGTTTATAACGCGAAGTATTAGAGCCGATTTTTAATCTCATAACTTTGAACCAGTTAAAGATAAACTTATACAATTTTACACAGGTATAATACTAATAGATGTGAGTAATATTTCATAATTCTACATTGGAGCGTTCCTGAGAAATAGGCGATGAAAAATCGGAATTTATCTAGGCTTAATTCACTTACAAAAAGTATTGATATCCCCCCAAAAAACTAACGCTGATAAAAAGAGGCCAAGTTCCAGGCCCCTCCGAAAAACAGTTTGCTTATGAAAGTTATATTATAGTATTTGGCCAAGTCTTAGGCCATTAATTCATTGTCAAGAATCTAATAATACCCTCGAACTTATTTGTGCATTTCTAACTTTGGTAGTTTTCATTAAATGATGACCGTTTTATCTTACATAGAGTTCATTCAAGCCCGATCGTTTTATGTCGGGATAACCAAAAAAGACATTTCATTTTTGGTACACAGCAGGTAGGATGGATAGAGATTTGAAGAAATGTTTATGAAAATCCTTTCATTAGTACAACCTCAGTAGCTTTATTATTTGAGAATAGGCTAAAAGAAGGACTTCTTGGCAGAATAAAATATCTGCAATAATATTCATAATAAAAGATTACGAAAACATAAACTTCTTACAACAACAGCATATAATCCATAAGAAAATGTATATTGGAAACTCAAAATATAATTTTAAAAAAAAATAATAAAACATGAATATTATAATTCTTTTTCGTTTTAATTAGGATTGTATTACGTTTTCGGAAGATTATTTATAGTTTCTTGGAGTATAAAAAGCTCTTCTTCCTTCAGGTTGAGCAAGTTTTTATCTTCTCTCTGTCGATGTTTTTTCTTTATTTAACCATTAGAGTCTATGTTGAGGGAGAGTTCGAAACCAAATTTTCCCCGGGAAATGGGTCAATAAAAAGCTGCCAGCTGTCCCTAGTCCTTATTAATGCTGAATCAGCTGATCAGGGAGGTGGTTTTTCGTGGGAGTCTCACTGCATATTTGAGTGTTCTCAAAGATAAAGAAGATGCATTTCTTCCATGGAAAGGAAACAATGGGAGCTTAAGGGTTTCTTCAATCGACACGGATATTTTCTTCTTGAGTTTGTTTATCAATGATCAGGTCGACGTGAAGTAGTCATCCTTCGCTTGCCGGCAAAAAGAAAGATGGCAATTACTATTTCTTTAAAGATATTCTTCTTACTCAGACTTTAATATTTCCTAATTTAAGAAGGCTTCTTAAATATTCTTAATTGCTTTTATTTACTTAATCACATTAAAGTTAACTAAACATTATTTATAATTATCGAAAAATATTCATTCTATATGCACTTATTGTAAAAGGCAGATTGTGAATAAATAAATCTCGTAGTAAAAAAATATGATTTATTATTAATAATAACGTGACCCTGTTTGTGATAAGTTTACTTGCCTACTAACAATATAAATAGCTTTATTTATTTATGCTGAGTTCCGCGATTTAAGGCGGTTAATTCAGAAATGATTGAACAAAAGTAATTCATTTTAAGTGATAGCCTGTGTTGGGCAAAACTAACGTTAGTTTACTAAACTATCGTTATATTATTAGTTATAGTTTAGTTTTATATTTGTTAAATTATTAATCATGTGTTGGACTATTTTCTTAATAAATAGTTGTTTTTAGTTTTTGTATCCGTTTTTAGTATGGTAATTTATTATTTTAGTTTAGTTATTGTTTTTAATCCACTAATTAGTTTATTGCATGCTTTGATTCAGAACTAGGGTAAAAAAATAGGTATATATGAAAACAAGTTCTATTAGTTGTAATAATTTACTTAATTATCGAAATAACATATTATTTACATTATTCGCATTAGTTTTATAAAACTGAACCAAAATAAAGCTTTAATTCAGTTTCTAATCAATTCCTAATTATTTAGTTTTAGTTTTAGTTCAACTAATATCCATTAGTTAATTAATTTTAGTTTTAGTTTTTTTTTAGGTTGTAATTTTTAGTTTAGATTTAGTTTATTCTAAAAAGTGACTGTAGTTTTAATTTTAGTTTTATGTTTTAGTTTTTCCCAACATTGGTGATAGCCAGTTGGTTTTAAAATCAACAAAGCTCACACAAAGTAAAAAAAAAAAATTATACACAATAAATAATTCCTTTGCTAATGGCACTAGGGATATGAACTGAACCGCGTTAAGATGACGCAGTTCCTCCGAGTCGGACTTTTTTCTCATTACATTAAACATGAAAATGTGGGACAACTTTTACTGTCGTCAGCCTCATCCGTCTTCATAGTTTTTTTACAGGAATATTTAACTATTTTACTAGCTACCTAGCTACATGTCGTCTTTACCGGTTACCTAGATAATTTTACTTTATGACTTCTTTAATTGGTCATAAAAAAAACACCGGTAGAAGTCGTGCCTTCAAAATTACCTCCTTATTGGATGATTTGGTAGCCGTAAAACAACTGGTTCGACCTTAGAGACAGTCCTATCTGCTTGTCATTTGCAATTCGTGGTGAAAGGTTTACGGGTTTACGATTGTTGATAACCAGGAAAACAAGTTGCCAATTGAATGAGTTCAGCCTTCGTCACTGATTAGTTTCCTAGTGATCTCGAATAAGAACTATTTCCAAGATGTAGGGTTTTTTTTTTTTTTTTTATAATGATCTACCTAATTAAATAAATTTTGCCACAGAATGTCTCCGCGACTAGACCGCAGATTATTATCATAAAAACGTTATTTATGACAAATTCCAATCTAAGATTACCTAAGAAGTGAAAAAAAAAACCTACTATATTAATATGTGATCGTATTTATATGCCCGCATTCATGTTGGATGAAGGTCAAGGAATAAATTTTGCACTAATAAATTTAATTAATATTACGACAATTAGTTTACCAGCTTTATGTAAGAAAAACATTCCGCCACCTATACAAAACGTGTCATTTTGAGCAGAAAATAACTCTTGATGCAGTTGCGCCGATGATCGTAATGAGGTTGTGTATTCAATATTAAGAATTCACACGAGAAAAATCCATATTCTTGCCCAAAACTCTCTTTCAGGAATATCAAAATGTTATTCCCGTATGATAATTCTGATACATAAGGTATTCAATCTGACTCAAAAGAGTTAATAACCCTTGTTCAACAATTTAAGCAGGATTTCATACATGGTCAATAAGATTTTAAATAAGTCATAATATACAACATGTTCTGTGTTAGTTCTACTCAAACAATAATTTGTATAGAACAATCATGAACATTGACAATCTATAGAATTTAAATGCCAAATTATTGAAGATTATCCCCATTATTAGTATATTTATTTATTGTTCTTGATGCTATCTTTGGAGAATACTTCTCCTCTTAATAATTAAAGTCAGCAAATTAAATTGGAAATAATTGCACATTAGTTTATGAACTGTAATATTGTTCTACACCAATAACACAAAAGTTCAGTATAACTTGTACAGTGACAAAATTCTACAGGAAACAATTAATAACAGGACATGGGACAATTAAATCTTTTCTTTTTTTATTTATTTTAGATTTGGACTAAACCGACGCGTAATCTTTTATTATGACTTAAAAACAACACAAGCATACCAGCATTTACTGATTGACTGCACACTGAAGCAAGAAACAAAAACACTGTGAAAAATTATAATTATTATTAAAAAAAAAAAAAAAAAAAAAAAATCCTATAATCTCTTCATAGATAAGATTTAGTATTATTTTAGTCATTTTTATTTTATTTTTACTTTTATGTTTTATAATTAAACATTTTGTAGATATAATGTCAACTACAGAAAGAAAATAAACTCCCGTCCTTAAGGGTTAGTTAAGAAAGGAAATAAATATTGCTCAGTGTAGAGCTCTCGGCTAATGGGGCACCTAAGTTCAAATCTCCGGGACGCACTTACATTAGGAGTACCATTAACGGTGATGGTACATTCCCTTTCATATACTCATAGATAGGTCTCCGTATTGAAAACCAAAAAATTAACTTAAATGTGACAAATTTAACAAAATCAGCTGTAAACTAAGTTTTTTTTACAAAACTATGTAGGTTTGTGACATGAACCTTTCATAGTTTCTACATATACCTTTCGATTTAAAATTGTTAATTAAAAAACACATTCTTGTTCAAAAGTTCCTTAATTCTGCCATGTGTCCTTTATTGATGTAACTATTGATAGCCCGTTTTGATGAAAGTATTATTCTATCTTTGAATATATGCCGAGATAAGGTACTAGATATAGAAGCAGAAACTAATCAGAGGGATTCAGGGCTTTATGTTCAGTTTTATGGTCCAATCTTTAGTGATGGAAGGTTCCGCCCTTTTAATGAAAGAAAAAAAGATTCGCCTCCGTTCGCTCTCTTATTTCTGCAGCCCTTCGCTTAGAAAGAATATACTCCTGACAAGGAAAAAATGTGGTCTTTCTTCCATGCAGAACATGGGTGGCCAAACTTTTACACTAACATGCACCAATTTTTTTCGATCTAAATTAGATGATCAATAAAAAAATTTAAGCACTTGTCAATGTGGTGACTCGACTTGACACATTAACACACAGCTGCTAATACCAAAAGTTTCTTTATATTTCAGATGCTTGTTCTGGAAGAAATTGATTTCTTCTTCACTTGAGACCTTTTCAAGTTTCCAATGAGCACTATCACAAAAAATTTTAGGTTGCTGATCTTTCTCCAGGGTTACGCAAAATTTAGATTGCATGGACTATTAGCCACCTACTTTGGGAATCCCACAGGATTGTTCTTGGATAAAGTTTAATAATATTTTGAGAGAAAATTTTTAAATTGGTCCATGTCTGTTATAAGGAATCACTGACGTATGGTACGTACGCCATAAAATACATACTCCGTTAGTAAATGATGGATCGTTGTTAGCTTCGGGTCCTCTCCAAACGTTTATTTTTAATCATTCAACAAAATAATTTATTTTGATTAACTACAACTCAATTAATTTTGCATTATTTTTACGGCAAGTCCGTTGGTTTTGGAAGCGTCACGTACATACTGTTAGTATATTAAATAAAAAAATATAGGTCAATTCTCACGGACGTATGTCTTGATTGTTTATTTTCAGTATTATCCTCACGATCACTTCTAACGATTTCTTTTAGCATTTAGTTAATTAATTTCAAGCTAACTGACGTTTGGTGTCAAGTACTGTTTGGCGCTCCTCAGAAATATAAGCTAGTGCTTCTTCGGATTGAATCAAAGCGGCGTTGAAAGCTTTTTCCTCCTTTATACTGCCATCGGCAAGGAGACAGTCAGGCGCTTCATTGTATATACTTTTGTGCTTCAGCCACAACTGACAGGCAGGGGGGAGGAGGGACTTTTGTCTAGGTCCACCCCCGTGTGACACCTCATTAATAATCATAATTAATACTGCCGAGTCCGAGTGACATCAGGGAGTAATTACGGCGGCCATTGTTACGCTTCATAATTAACCGTATAGAAATACATGAGGTCGTTGTATAGTCTAGGAGCTCCTTATAGATCCAAGACAGTCGCTATTGTTTGTACATTGCCCTTTGCCTCCTCGGACATCTACCTGAAGCCAGTCATCTGGATAGTAGCGTGTAATCTCGTCCGGTAATTGGAAACTAGCCATGAAATATACCACTAATAACTTCTTTACTTACGATATTATTACGTTTTTATTTAATCGGTTATCTAGTTTTTCCATTATGATAGATTTTACTTTTACGTTTAATCATATAACATTGAGGGAGTGTTTCTTCTTAGTAAGGTTTTTCTAATCACCCAATGAGCCTTGGCTAAATGGTTTTCATTCGAATGGACGATTAAAAAAACTGGCGGAAGTTCTGCAGAAGATTTTCAAATAAAGTATCATATTTATTAATGAAACTAAAAGCATGCATATAGTATAAAAACACTACGAACTGTAAATATTTAGTTACAGAACACATCGTCGATACAAATGCAAAGTATCGAATGTGAAAAAACGCATTTTTCATTTTAAATCTTTACTGATTGCTGGTGGACTGGTGGATGGCAAACTCTTGAATCTAAGTTCACACAGTGAAAGGAGGATGTAACCACTGTCAAAAGGTTGAATCTGCCGGCTATTTGACTGCCCAAAAGCAAAGTAATAAATAAAAGTATTTTCACTCTTGAAAGTGGTGATTTTCATATTCGTTAGTTTGCATTTGTATCGACGACATGAAATGTATAATTTTTATTCGTTCGTATTTAACATATCAAGTTTTCTGACAATTACAGCCAAAGGCGCTAATGGCCTAGATGTAGATGCGGCGTAAAAAACAAAAAAAAAAAATTACAGCCAAAATGGTGGCCTTTAATTTTAGCGCCCGGAGAAATTACCGAATGTCTGCACCTTGTAGAGCGCTTGGTTTGAAGCTCTTAAACAACAATCCATCTGTTATAATATGGACTAGTTAAATAAATTACAAATATTTAACCTGATAACGCGTTGACATAGTTATTGATTGATTGTCTTGCTGTATATTTTTTAAGGCATTCAGCTTTAGATCTATTTCCAAGCTCTCCATACCCTGGTTGCCTATACATAAGAATGTTTCTATGTATAGTCTATCACATACTATAAATTCGTGCTTAGTTTCAGAGATGAAACTTCATTTGATACTGATTTTTACTTGTGACAAAATATTCTGTTATTTATTGTTAAAATATTTTTGTCATGGTTTTAATTTTGATATTTTTTAAATACGATAATTATTTAATTCTTATTTTTAGTTGAATATCTTTTAAAGTGTTTACCTATATTTATTATTTTTTTAAATATTGTAATTGTACTTAATTAATAATGTAATTTCATTTAATGTGATTTTTTTACACTACAAATTATAAGAGAACTTAGATGGTATGAAACTCAATAAAGAAATAAATAGGAGTTTTGTAGAGAAAGTTTTGCGAATCTGTTTGTAAGTGCTTTAAGTCTTTAGCTTGAAGAATCAATAAATATTTTAATCCTTCCGTTGTCAGAATCGGGTCTGCTATCCAGACCAATGAGGGTGCCATGGAGTTCAGCTGTATTGAAAAAAGTGCTTTTTGTAGTTTTTGATTATCTTTAAAAAAGTGAAGAAATGGAACAGTTTAAGGTAGAATAAGGAGTATAAATACTGAAGGAAGTGGCAATTACGAAGGGTGGTTTTGAGTAGGGGAGTAGGGTTTAGACAGAGAGTGGTGTAGGAAGTACAATAAGAAAGGTCTGTAGTTTGTCAGGGCCTGGCATTCAACAAGTCTCCAAATGTCACCCCTCCCGAAGCAAACAGCCCAACAAGCAACCCCAAGCTATCTTTTACCTTTTTATCGGCCCCCTAACAACCCTCCAACCTCTTACAAAGAGCCTTTTCACTCCATTACTGTCAACAATTCTGGTCTTCAATCTTTCCTAATAGTCCGTTTTTAGGATGTCAACATGATTAGCTGATTTATATCTGCGTGAATATAAACCTATGGTCACTGGGAAAAACTTGGTAAGTTCAAAATCTCAATTCAATAAGAGATAATTAACGGATGAAAGCTGTGAGTCAGTAACTTCTTACACTAGGCATAATTATTAGATGATTATCATAATGCAATTAACTCATTTTTTCCAGTTTTTGACTTACCAACTCCTTCCAACTTCGGAAAAAAAAAAAAAAAATTAAGCAATTTTATGGTTGTAGTTTGCTGGTTTTGAACTACTCCTTAGTACACACTGATAACTTATCTGGGGCAAATCATTTCTGAAAAATACTAAGCAACAGTTAGGCTTAGGTATTTGATTGGCAATTTGATATTGAAGCAATCATAAATCGTAAATATTTCTATGTTAATGTAAGGAGAAAAATTAGAAGCATTGTTAATTTTTTAAGTGGACACATTAACATCTTTCAAACCACATAAACCCTATCGAAGCTCACATTGTTGTCTACATTTCTGTAAAATTCCTGGCATTTTTAAAGCAAATGTTTCCTCTTAATATTATAAAAATATCAACTGAAAGAAATTTGATGTGTTCATTTTGAATTTTTAAATAAAATGTGTATTATACAATTACTATAAATTTGTAAATTAACGAAATTCATTATATAGTGAAGATATGTTTCTTCCCTATTTTACCAAAAACACTGAAGAATCAGATTTATAACGATATACATCCATACATATGGATGTATGGTTTTCTGTTAACCGAATTTCTTAGGAATTTAAAATTTTAGTTCTTGCGAGTAGATATCTATATACGATACATGGGCGTATATAGGAAATAATTTCGTGTTGAAATAGTTTTAGGCAACTAAAAAGCTATTACACCTTAAATAAAATACTTTTTATGAGCTAATTGATCTTATTTAATTCATTTTTAAGGGTTTTAGGACACGTTTACTATCAAACCAAAATTTCGGGGGGGGGGGGGGGTGGCCGCAGCCCCCTCAGCCCTCCCCCCTTTTATACGCCCATGATATACGCCCATGATACGAGACACCATGTTCTTTATTATATACCGTATTTTCTTCAGTAATAAATAATATAATTATTGATTTACTTCATACGGTACTAAGAATCTAACCTAACATATTTTGTCTGTTTCAGGTGAGTTTAAATGACGCTTCAATTGCTATGTATTCTTTAATAAGTTTTGCAAATTTTTACTGATATTATAGCCAAAAATCCTGTATTTTAGTTTTAGGGCACTAATGTCCTTATCTAGTCAGTAATTTATTACCTACTCTAAAAATCGCTGCAAGGTTTTTTTAAGAGCGAAAAAGATTTCTCCTAAAACAAAGTATACCTATTAATTTTGCTTTAAATATCTTTAAATGGGATAACGTACATAAAGGTGAAGAAACAAGGGTATGGGATAAAGGCGAATAACTTCCTCTTAATCGATCATCCGGTTTTTCCCCGATAGTAAAACATTGTTAACGAGAGTCGCTACGGTAGGAATGACATAGTCGAAGAGAAGGCCCGTGAGAATGCGAACAGCTAGCCAGCAGAGCGTGGTCAGCTCGCCTTCCAGTGATTTCATGGGCCACTCATATCGGTGCCCTGGCGTATCCACCTTACAGCGCCGCCCCGTGTAATTCGGTTATCCAGCCAGACAAAAGGCAGTCCGATTAGTACACCTCCACGAGCTCGGGTCTTTGGCGGAAGTGGATCAATGGAATGCTGAACCTTACTTGAACGATGGCTTGCTCTCTTACAATCAGCTGTTGTTCTCTGGTTGCATACATATCTCATCAATTTCCACCCATGTGGTTAGTTTTCGGTCAGGTTAAACCAATACCATTAGAACATTTGATCATTCATATTACTGGAATATTTGATAAGTTCAAAATCACAACTCAATAAGAGATAATTAACAGAGAAAACAGAATTTTTGGCAGATGCAAAGAAACCCACTCCTTTATAAGTCGGTAACGATCAACGCTGTGAATCAGTGACTTCTTACACTAGGCATAATTATTAGATGATTATCAGAATGCACTTAACTCATTTTTCCCAGTTTTTGACTTACCAGCTCTTTCCCTGTCACCATCGAAACACTCCCGAATAAAAAACAAAACAAAAAAAAAATAAAAAAAATAGAATTTTAAGCAATTTCAACAAACTATAATTGTTGCAGT
The DNA here is from genome assembly GCA_946811695.1 of Gonocerus acuteangulatus. NCBI lineage: Eukaryota > Metazoa > Arthropoda > Insecta > Hemiptera > Coreidae > Gonocerus > Gonocerus acuteangulatus. The sequence goes on along the minus strand of OX328124.1, from coordinate 46,881,582 downwards.
TTCCAGGTTTCAAACTACTCCTTAGTACGCACTGATGACTTATCTGAGAACCTGGCTAACTCTGAAGTGGCTAGTAGCCCATGGCTTCCTGGCAAATCCTTCCAAGTCACCTTGCATTTCAATTAAATCAACTGGAATGTACACTCTTGTTGAAACACTGAGGTGAAGGAAATATTATTATGTCACTTGGTTGCATATCTCATCAATTTCGATGTATGTGGTTAATTAAGAAATATACTCATTCTTTATTGGTTTCGGTCAGGTTAAACCAATAGCATTAGAACGTTTGATCATTCATATTAAACATGTTATAACTATTAAACACTTACAACAAACGGCTTTAGCCATAAAGCATTTTCCTTCCGAACAAATCTAACAGAGTGGTTAGAAGAACGAATAAAATTTATGAATTTTTTCTTCGATACGAAAATTTTAACTGTTTGAAAAATACACATATTTGATGATCTGTACTTATACACATATTGGAGTATATGTATGAAAGCATATGTGTGTGTGTGTGTGTGTATATATATATATACATATAACGGAGAAAAAACGAGAAAATCACCAAAAGACTTTTTGACTTAGTTTTTCGATTCCCCAACGATATGAGAAGTCTGTCGGCTTAAGAGTGGGACACCCTGTGTGTGTGTGTGTGTGTGTGTGTGTGTGTGAGTGTGTGTAAGTATATATTATACACACACACAGGGTGTCCCACTCTTAAGCCGACAGACTTCTTATATCGTTAGGAAATCGAAAAACTAAGTCAAAAAGTCCTTTGGAGATTTTCTCCTTTTCGCTTCGTTTCCGAGAAAAACGCAAAAAACCGTGTTTTTTGGACAAAACCCGATTTGCCGCTTAAAGGAAGCGTTGTACGAAAAAAGCATCTCATTACAAAAGTTGTAGCTTATTAAATTGTCTTTAAGATATGACCAAGTTTAGCGTCATTAGTGGTAGTGCTCTACCACTTAGCTAACCTCGCCCTATATATACATATGTAAAAAGTAGAAATTACGGAAATAGCATTTCGTGCTGCATCACACATTCTTCAGAAACATTGAATCTATTTTCTAAAACTACCCAATTATAATATTACAGAAAATACAACATTTTACAAATTTAATTCAATGGCCTTGTTCGTAACTATTTCGCTGTCTTGAAATTAAACCTAAGCTATTCAAATTAAATAGTAAATATCATGAAAATGCCGTCCCTAAATGATCAACCATTCTTTAAGACAAAACCAAGAAGGAATACATTTTCTAATATCTTAATAAATATATATATATATCAATGTCAAAAGTCTTGTCTTGGCAAAATAAATACTAAAAAAGCTATAATTTTCTTGTTCGCTAAACCACTTAATAGAAGCCTAATTGTTTTTATTAGCAGCTCGTCCTCAGTAGATTAGCCTAATCCCTTGGAAAGCGCATCATGCGGAGAGCCTGCCGCCATTAGAGCTGACATTGAAGAAAATAACTAGTATTTTCCAGCTTCTCATTTCGCATAATAAAATTATTGCTTGAACGGATTGGCGGAGTTTTGCCCTTGTAATCCATGTTGGTCACATTCATAAACCATCTAGATAATCATCCTTATTCTCATGACCTTAAGACCGTCTTAATTGGATCTTAATGTATGCACAATTTAATGAACATAATAAAGAGACAATTATTAGCGCGGGGAGGAAGTGTAATTAGTATTCGTGATGCTTGTTTATTTAAAACATAAACTAAATTAAAAATCGACTTCTTTGATAATACTATTGGTGGAAATGGTGGATTCATGCTTTCGATATGCCCATCCTTAGAATTTATCACTTTAGTACTTTCGGAAGTTAGATAGCTATTTAGGCTGCGACCAAGAACAATGCATTAAGAAGAAACTAAATCAAAGTTGGGGTTTACTCTGTGTTATATTAATATATATTATATTATGTTATATATTATATTATGTTCGGGCATTGGTTGTTAATTGTACCACTAGAGGTAGTGAACGTTGGCGCTGTATACAAAATCTGCTGTTCATTGAGTCAGATATTAGATAACATTAACAAGCAAAACTGTTATTGCTTTTTATTTATATTGTATATATTGATATAGGTTATTTTAACAAAATTATTCAGAAATGAAGTGCTTATTTTTGCAGCTTCTGCGTAATGGACTTTTTTTAATATTAAATCGTTTTACAAGTACAATATCTAACTGATGGCATATATCTCACTAGTATTTCTAAACTTACACAACTCAAAAATCGGTTTTATTCACAACGTCTTAGTTATGACTGTGAAGGACATGGTAAATATATCTTAATCAACCATCAAAACTTTATGTACCCAGCTTCCAGACCTTGTACACCAGTGGGTACTTGTGTCACCATTCCAGTCCTAATAATATATATATATATATATATATATATATATATATATATATATATGGGCATGTGTAGTTTAACTTAATTATTTGTTGAGGGTTGAAATTTATGTCATATTTACGTATGTTTAGATCAATTTTTAGTAATTGAAATAATATTAAAGGCTTGATTAGTAACCAGATAACTAATATATTTATTCACATGTCTGTCTGCCCCTTCCGAAGGAGGGTTTTTTTTCTGTAAGGGCAGGTAATCCGACGGTGAGAGGGAAAATTAAAAGAAAATAGGTCATGAACACTCGCTACGGGCTACTTTAATTAACCAATGTTTGTGAGGAGTAAATCTAAGGGTTGCAAACTCCAGGGACTCAATTTTTTTTTCTTTTTTATCATGAGGCCAGGAGCCCCTCTCTCAGGGTTCGGGAGAGTGGACCCAGATAAAAAAAAAACCCTTAACCTTTTCCTGATTACATTTTTAATGTTTATAAATCAGTGAGGTCTCTCATTGCCAGTCTCTCGTACTTTTTAATTCTCTCTTTCTCTCCCTTTAGGCTATGTAATATTTATGTAGAACAAGGGCTAAGGGTAGCGAGTGACAAAAAATACGCCGGCTTTTCTTCAGTACATCGTCCGTATGAATGATTTATTAAGAATTCGAAAAAATTATTTCAAATAAACCTTTATATGTCGGGTGTAGTGGATAGCATTAACGATGTTATTAGGATGTGCTCAGCTAAACACAAAACATAATTGATTAAAATTATAAAACGTCCGTCATGAAGGAGCTGCATAACTAAGTACATTACTCAGAAAATAACCTATATAATTGAGAAAAAAAACATAGATAGTTGCCCTTTTATATTTGTAATAAACAACAGAAATGGGAAACAGTGGCCATGTTCAGCGCATCTAGAAGTAGATGTAACAATGAATGGCCGAGCTGGATTGGCGGCTTAATTCTATTTGAAGAGAATACGGAGTAAACTTTAACATCTAGTTAATCGGTTAAGATTCGTCACAATACAACAGAAATTAAAATCAGTATAAGCAAATTAGTAATTTGGGTCCGGAGTAAACCGCACTGTCAGATAGGTCGATTTAGTTTATTCTTACAAGATATTTTTCTCTTTAGATGCCTACGACATTCACCGAGTTTCGTTGCAGTATAACACAAATTGTGGCCGATAGGAGCAGATTAGTAATTTGGGAGGATGCTATATACCAATTTTCGTGAAGAAAAAACAAGAACTCTGGCACTTATCGTGTTATGAGACACACACTTAGGTATAGAATCTATAGTATAGATACATCTAAAGTTCATCGGGTGGTCATTTACGGTATCCTGTAGGGAGGATCGAGACTTAAAGAACTTTTTTAGAATTTATTTTATGAATGCAACCTAAATAGCTCCATTCCTTCGGAATGTGATAATAAGCACCATAAGATGTTCTTAGCCCATGTATACATGTCCATATGCGAAAGTTCTCTTTCTCTTCTTTTGTTTTATTTTTTGTTATTTTTTTCACCCCATACAGTTCTATTAGGTTAGAAGAGGGAGAAAAAATCTCCAGAAATCTCCTAAGGTTGACGAGCTACTAGACGGGACCCAGGAAAGACTGTAGAATGAATGCCTTAACAGGTATATAATTAAACAGAGTGCCTCTAGCTATGGGGCAGTGGTCCTTTCGTCATCATCAACCATCGCCTTTTTAGTCAGCCATTCTACACAAATCCCCCCCTACAGAACTGACCAGCTCTTCTCTTCACTTCATGCGTCTTTATTTATCATCCCGTAACAAGATCCACTATAGTATTTTGCAGTATATTGTAGATTGTTTCTTCTTACAATAGATAGAACAATGTTCATCATCGAATGGTGCTTAATTATTTTATAGGTTAAAATAAGGTTGAAGGAAGGTTTGATAAATTTTGTGTCGCAACTGTGGTATTTTTGACGCTGAGGCTTTTTGAATCAGTCCCGTAACTGGCCACAATGGCCTAATGGGGCAGATACTATAGAGGTGATTTTTGACCATACGGCTCACTGGAGAGCCTGATTTTTCCCTTTTCAGGTACCAATTTATAAATTACCTCGGATCGAGGCAGTAGAACTGCTTTGAACTCAGGTCCTCCAGCATATCAGACATAAAAAACTTAGCTCTTAAGAGAACATGATTCAACTTGATATGAGAGAACATGAGAGAGAATATCATGATTGAACATGATATTCTCTCTCTCTCTCTCTCTCTCTCTCTCTCTCTCTCTCTCTCTCTCTCTCTCTCTCACACACACACACACACACACACACACACACACACACACACACACTCTATCTCTCTCAGAGGAGGAATTGGGAAGAGATTCCTTTCCGTTCAGGTTACATAGGCGGGGAGATAGGCTTGTTTCGGTAACAGTAGTTCGTGAATAAAACTACATATTTGGATATAAAAGTAGTATTTATTACGCGACGGTCTGGGACCCCGGACCCAACCCACGAACTAGCAGATAAAATCTTTAGTGCACACCCGAGTTTTGAAGTTAGGTCCTCCAGAATATTAGACTTTTTGATAAATTTAATTTATTAAATTTTGGACCGAATCCGTCAATGTCCACCTAGGCAATCTCAGAGGTCACAGACCACTTCTGATTTGAATCTTTTTACATTCTACTTTCTTAAAGCAGTCTGAAATTCAAGCCGTAACCGTTAGTAATAAAAGTCATTTTTATGTAAACATTTATTTTTAATAATTATTTTGGGTAAACAGATTTAGAAACTGTTACTTAACAATTCATTTCCGAATTATGGTACAAACCATCCCTTTTTCTTGGAGAAAGTACCAAATTCTTCGAATTTCGAATCGTTATCTTGTCCCTTCACGAATGAAAGCGTCACGTTGTCATTTTGCACGAGGATTATCGCCTTTCTCAACAGTTCCCGATTAGTGTGATTTGGTTGGGAGTGGCCGGGGTAAAGTGAAGAAGGCAGTAGAGGACGAATATCAGAACCCCGAAGAGCGAGCCAACCAACCCTTTAGGTGCAAGTGATCTTTAGAGTGGGCGGGACGTGGCACGACTCCCAAGCTTATTACTTACGGCCGGCCTTTTACTCTCCGTCCGAGTCTCCACGGCTACACCTGACTTTTTTAGGATCTCTCTCTCAAGCAAGGTCATCGCTCGGACACTCCTACCACATGCCTCGCGTCAACCAATTGGGTTGCCAACACCATCAGCTCATTGGGCAATTCTGTTGTGTGCAATACATCTTGCATCAGGATCTTCCTTCCATTCATTGGCTTCGGCATTTTGAAGAAGACTCGTTCAGGTCCGCATAATAATCCCATTTTAGTTGCGTCGTAATTTAAATGAAACCATAATGGCTTACAAGACTCATTCCTATTTGAAAACACAAATATATTACTCAATAAATATTTTTCCCTTAAAAGCGCTTTTGGCCAAATGAACCCGATCATTGCCTCTGGGTTCCTTCGGACGTTTAAATTTATACGTACGTGTTTCAATGTTCATTATTTTCAAGCTTCAAAAATACCCTGCATATATTGAAAGATCAAGTACCTTAACCAGGGAAATATGCCCACCGTACACCCCTTTGATTTTGCAAAAATCAAACGAACTAAACCGTTACGGTAGTAAGTATCCAGTTAAGTTTCTGATGATATTTTGAGGTGAAAAATCAAACTACTTTGAGGTGATGCATCCAACGTGTTTTAAGTGTTGGTTTGGGGGCTGGAAAACTAGAAATGGAATTGACAAATATTTCACACGTTAGACCTAGTTAACAAATGGTTAGTACCTACTTGTCATTGGCGCTAGTCACTAACACTGAGCTTATTTGATCTAACACTATACAAGAATTGGAAAAATTTAAGAAAGGTAAGAGGTTGTGCTCCACACAGTGGCTGCTTAAGATATGATAACAATATTGGCAATTTAGCCCAACTATTAACAGTTGGAAAGCATTTCGTGAGAATGACATCTGCCCAGGCTAACGTTTCTTTACAAAACGTTACCCTCTAGATTCTACGGACGGACTAATATTATAGAAGTAATAACAGCAAGAATAAAATTTAAATTAACTAAGCGAACTTGTTGTTAGGCTGTTTACACGAAGAAGCAAAGGACGACTGCTTAAGTAGAATAGCTGTGGGGGAGCTTAATTATCGGTTAGTAAATAGAAGCCTTTCCTATACACCTCTACTTGCCGCTTTTACTAATACTTTTCGCCAAGATCCGTATTTACACGTTGATAACAAACACTAATGGCGCACTAAATTCGTAGTAAGTATGCATTAAATATTCATCCAAAATAAGATGTTTACATTTTGGCTTAGACAAACTCAAAATAAAGTCTCTCCGCTCGGTTAATCAAATTTAACTAACTGGACAACGCCACACAAAAATATTTTATAGCTCACATAAATATGCTTTGTTAGCATCTGAGCTATGTCTGTTATGTAGAGCTATGTCTGTTATGTAGAGCTATGTCTGTTATGTAGAGCTATGTCTGCTATGTAGAGCAATGTCTGTTATGTAGAGCTATGTCTGTAATGTAGAGCTATGTCTGTTATGTAGAGCTATGTCTGTTATGTAGAGCTATGTCTGTTATGTAGAGCTATGTCTGTTATGTAGAGCTATGTCTGTTATGTAGAGCTATGTCTGTTATGTAGAGCTATGTCTGTTATGTAGAGCTGATACCAATACAGGATGAAATCTGTTACTCAACTACCCAATCCTACTGTCTTTAAGATTAAAATATATCCCGATGGTTTGCAGAGGAGTTGCGCAAGACCATCTTATAACTCTACTTTCAAGAGAAAATGAACAACTAAATAATTTATTGAAATTTATAGAAAAAAGTTTGTAGCTCAGAAGATTATTATCAATATAGATTTATCATTTATTTTTAATGGTAGCATTTTTTATCTGAAATTATACATACATATTCCTTTTATATAGGTAGCTTGTTTTTTGTTATTTTCTTATTTGTAGACATTTTTTTATAGTTTAAGTTCCTTTATTTTTGCCGTAATTTCATCGAGAAAAATATTTCATTAGTTGAGACGCTTTTTTCTTCTTTTTAGCACTATCCTCCGAAGGAAAGTAGCTATTGAGGTTGGACTCATGACGGAATTTTTGAAAAATTTCTTCAAATCTTTATCGATCCTACCTAGTAGACACCGAAAATGACCCCCGTTAAAATTTATATATATATATATATATATATATATGTATGGAACGGCTTCTTTCTCCAGCGGTGTCGCTCCTCTCTCCATCGCAATATTTCGTCGGGTTCATCTCCGACTTCTTCAGGCTCCTATGTGTCGTCCTCCGATAACCACCGAGGACGACACATAGCAGCCTGAAGAAGTCGGAGATGAACCCGACGAAATATTGCGATGGAGAGAGGAGCGACACCGCTGGAGAAAGAAGCCGTTCCATACATACATGTGATACCCAGCGATGCAATTTAAAACAAAAAATATATATATATGTGTGTGTGTGTGTGTGTCTGTTAACACGATAGCGGCTAGAGTTTTTGTTTTTTCGTCACGAAACTTGGTATATAGCATTCAATTAGCAAACGATTGAACGAGTTCGTTAACCACCAAAGTCGGTCCACCGGAAAGGGGGGTTTACCCCGAACCCAAAACACTAATTTGACCATGTCAGCCGTAACATTTGTTATATTTCAACGAAACTTTGTATTCGTAGTGGTAATATAGAGAGAAAAGTGCAATATAAAAATGAACTACATCGGTTCATTAGGAGGGGGGGTTTACTCCGGACCCACAATACCAATTCGCCACTACCAGCCGTGATGTTTGGTATATTTCGACGAAAATCGGTATTCGTTGTGGTAATCTACAGGCAAATATGTGTTGTAAAAATAAACTAAATCGGTTCATTAGAAGGGGGGGGGGGTTTACTCCGGACCCAAATTCCTAATATGTGTCGTGGGTAACTCATGAGGAAGAAGTGTTGTAAAAATGAGCTGAATCGGTCAATCGGAAAGCGGGGGTTTACTTTGTAATATATTTCAATAGAAAAGTCCGCCAGCCGTAGGTTCACAAAGCCGCCGCAAGGAGCTCTTTCTACCACTAGAGGGACTGTATCCTGTTCCTGCGTTAGATCAAAATACGATAATTTGAGGTTTTTTGTATTTATTACGTAGTGTAGTAGGTACCATGTGTAAACATAACTCTGGAAGCAAATTTATAATTGATCAGGTACTCATTACAAATTTAAAAGAGAACTATTCATGTTTTTATTTTATTTACGTAGGATATTTTAAGCAAATTGTTCTGGAAAGCAGTCTACACTACCCAAATTCTGAGGAAAGTGCTTAGTTATGCAGCTCCTGCGTGACGGACTTTTTTTCTTTATATATTTATTGTAAGCAATTATGAAGTTCGCCTTCCTTTTTATTATAGGGATCAGCCCTTGCTATAAATGCTTTTTGTATTAAAAGCAATAAATATATCATATCATATCACCCAAAATATTATGTAAACATTTTGGCAATGATAACGCAGCTACTGTGTAGTCGTTCTTTCTTATCAATAACAACCACTTTACCCATAGATCTCCTCCTCTTCCAGTAACTATTTCCTTAGTCTTACTGTCATCAAATTGTGAATATTTTACAGAATGATTAGATTACACGCGAACTTAGGTTTTTAACATAACCTAACTAACTAATCTACTAAAAAAGGATAAGACCACTTTGGGGATGAAGTGGTTTCAGACCGAAAAGGGAGAGGATTTTATTTGCGGAGTAATGGATTTTGACACTCCCTTCCAATTGGAACCTTCATCCCTTCAGCAGGTTTTGTCAATTCTAGTCAGCCCTTACCCTTCGAACCCACAGTATCGATATCAACCCCACACCCAACCTCCCAATTCTCTTCAAGCGTCTCCTTCTTCAAAATTAACAGTAAAAAACGGAAGGCACAAGAAGAATTGACAACATTATTTCTTTGAGTGTAAAAAAACACTTGTATGCCTTGTATAATTTTATAATATTTATTGCATTTTTAAAAACTTGTACATCAAATATATTCGCTTTCTATTGAAGTCCATTGTTCTTTCTTGCAGGACCTATATCCTAACAGAAAAAGTATTTCAACTTAATTTACACTGAATGCATATTTATTGAATTCTCAAATCATTTCTTATTTTTGAAAAAAATAAATATGTATGCTATGTGCTATTTAAAGTTGAGCTGCGACGTAGGAATCCCCTGAATCATATGCACCACAATTTGAACGGTTTCCTGTAACAATTATTTTCTCCTCAACAAATAACATGTATGATGACCGGTCGAGTTTCGGACTGTACATGCTGATAGGAAGAGCAGCAGGCATTCTGTAATATTAATCGTGATTGGGTTGTTGCAACGAGGCAGAAAATCCGATAGCGAAGCCCCCTAACAGTCTAGTTGAGTAACTCGTAGTGGAAGGGGGAAGAGAGAATTTTTTTAAAATTTATATGTGTATCCACCAGCAGGTTCAGGTTTGAAAACGGAAGTTACTGAAGAATGTTTGTAGCTCTTTCGCCAAGTAGACAATCTGGAGTGTTTTGAAGGAAGTTGACGCAACAGCTTTATTAATGTTCATATCCCGGACAGAATACTTGGATCTGTAACGACTTGTTATTATTTTATTTATTTGTTTTACATCACAAATCCCTAATATATTAGCACAACAAGGTATAGATTATTTATATGATCAAGAGGAAAGAATATATAAACAGCTAGGCGCGGAGGTGGAGCTGGAATATCTGAAGATTTTCCACTGTAAATGTTTTTTTGTTTTTTTTTCCATAAGAACAAAAAGACAAGAAGGAGATTTTTGTTGTTGTTAAGGTGAAGATTGACGATAAACTATTTCATGAATATGTAGGAACAAAGTCAGAATAACTATTAAGATAACAATTACTTTTGTGTGTTTTAGAGTTTATATAACTAAATATCATATAGTTGTTGCTAAACTTCGAATTCTTGATTAAAGCAAACAAAGCGGTAGAGAATAAACTGTTATCCATTTTATATATATATATATATATATATATATATATATATATATATATATATATATATATATATAATATTAGGAGCCCCCTTTTAGCATAAACATGAAGTTATTTTTGATCAAAGTAAAATCTTTATACAATATTTCGAATGTTGAAGAAATGAAGACAACCCTAGAACAAAAGGAATCAATACGTCTGAGTTTACGGACGGTGCAAGCTGGTGATAACTGTAAAATGCGGAAATACGAGGGAGCATTTGTACTTTCCGAGCTATTGAACCCGCGTAGGCACCGCATCTGTCCCCATCCATACACAATTAGGGAAATACTGTTCCATTTCCATAATCGAGGTTTTATAAAAATAAGGGGGAGCCACCCTCGTACGTTGAGTGCCGATGACAATTACATTTGTCAAGCCTCGCCGTCCAGAACGTAGGATAATGTCTTTTTTCAATATGCGTAATTGTGAAATGACTTATGGCAGTGTATATGTTATTGAATCAGCAAAATATGCTTAATTTACATTTCTTTTGAATATGAAAATTTAAATTGTTAAGCGTTAGAATCTTAAAACGGACGAAGAGCTTTTCAACATCCCAACACTTAAATTCACAGGACAGTCTATGTCTGATTTCAATAAATGAGACGTTACACATATAAAACGTTTCAGAAGTTAAAATTGTACTTATGAAATCCAAAATTACTCTTGTGCAAGCAAATGGTCAATGAAGGAAATTCCAAATAAACATAATCGTCGATTTATTAAAACTAAATGTTTCGCATCACCGGATGTTTTTTCAGGAGCCTAATAGGAAACTAACTATCGTCTAATACGACGTAGACAAACCTACACTAGAATGGTCACTTCATAATTGAAGATGATTTCCATGGCAACAATTAGCTGTATTTCTAGTTAGCTGTTTAAAAAATCGATAGAGTCCACTGAATTAAAACAGTCCTACTGTTTATTAATTACAGAAAAAACTTCTTTTTTTTTTATTCATTGTCCAGTTAATTAAAAAAATATATGATTGAAATATTTTATATTGCTTTTCTTATTCACCACTTTTGTTCCTGTTTTTTATGCTACGTATATTTTTTATTATTATTATTATTTATCAAGTTTCTTTCTTTATCGCACAGTAAATCCACAACGTTTTCCACAAAAATACTTTCATCTCTGATCTCAGATTGGAGACCTAACCAATAAACATAGAATACTGAAGTAGTATTTTTGGGGTGATTTATGTCAATTTCTTCTACCAAAATAGATGTACTGGTGCTTATCAGAAGCAAACATGAAGTGTTGCCTCTTAATTCTCTGGCATTATTTAAACTGGTGATTGGGTACAAACCAATTCGGGTTTTAAAATACCTACAAGACTAAGACGATCCCGAATTAAACTCCTTCCATAGATTTAGTTAGTTGGGACCGTCATTTGATATTTTTGTTTATCACTGTCCCCCTCCTAGTTGGAAATTGTCGGACCCTTCGTATCTCTGTTTGTCTTCTGAACAACGTTCATCTCAAATGACATTCCCATATTCTCATTTCGATATAAATGTAAATGAGAAAGCCCGACTGATATGGGAGACTACTCCTGTAAGTGGAGGTACCGCAATGAAAATTGGCCCAGGAGTACCAGTGGACGACGGAGGAACCAAGATAAGGAACAAATAGGCCGTCATCGGGTGGATAATGAGGAAGGCCGACGACCCGGAAATCTGGAGCATGTCTAATGCGGCCACCTTATGAATTCAATGATTCCCTGATGTTCACAGAGTGTGGACACGGAGGTCCGCTCTTGAAGGAAGTGTGGCGAACAATTACCACCGTCTCCATAATAAACGGTCCATGAAATTAGTTATTACGTTTTTACGACTTGATGATAAATAACAAATCATTTATTAATTAATACATTTGTGAGATCGCAACAATGGTGGATTATCAAAAAATATTATCAATTTTTTGATTATTAAGACCAAAATGCACGGATGTTATTAATAAGGGCCTAAACTCCAATAAAACATTTAGGGTATTCACTTAATGTTATATATGGTTATTCAATAACTGAAATATTTTTAAATTTAAATATTTATATATATATATATATATATATATATATATATATATATATTTGCATTCTGCGTTGAGTATTGCACCATATATTTACAGTGCAAGATCAACTCTAAGAAGGCGACTCTCGAACATTGCTCCATGGAGACTTAACTCGAATTGCACGAACAAATTTTACGAAATGAAAAATGAATTATAAAATATATTATCTCTAAAGTGCAGCTAAAATATAGCCAACATATCATAAAGAATCTCATGAACAGTATTATTTCTAGAAAGGCCATTGGGAATCATTTGACGCCATTATTTATACTATTCATTTATTATTTTTTACTTATTTAATGCAAATGATAAAAGTGCAGTAGTAATATGATATTGACAAAATTATCATTGTATATGCAAAAATAACTTTAAATTGGAGTCCTGTCGTTTTATTTTAAATCCCATGTTTACAAATTTCTTACTTTAATGCCATAACGATAAATAAAGAGCAACCTCGTAGGATTAGAAGGTGCTTGTTTTGCTAGTAAACTAGGCTACTTTAACTTTAATCCTGTTGGCGTTTTGAACTGGAAAACAATTTTTACAATGGTCTCTCTTGAAACGCAAATTCGCTCGACTTTACTGGACGAGTTAAAATTATGCCTAAAAGCCACCGAGGCTGCTCGTAAACAGCGTCAGATGGATTGGGGAGGATGCTCTCTAAGATCGGAAGGCCCAATTCTGGTTTGCAAAATTACGTAGAGGAGATGAATCGCTCAGGGATGAACCTCGAAGTGGAAGGCCGAATGTTGTAAATGACGACGCCCTGACATAACTCATTGAGTCAGATCCACGACAGACTTGCTATGAAATCGGTGGACAACTTAACATTTCCGAGTCAAGTATCAGAAATCACCTGCATCAAATTGGTAAGACCAAAAAAATTGATAAGTGGGTTCCCCATAACCAGACAGACCGCAAGATGACACGAGGCAAAATTTAGCGACTTGCTGGGAAACTCTACCTCACCCACTATAATCACCTGATTTGTCACCATCTGATTACCACCAGTTCAGAGCTTTAGACAACCGTAAGCAGGGAAAAACGCTCGCGGATGTGACGACCCTGGAAAACACTTTAGAAACTTTTTTTCATCCAAAACAGCTGAGTTTTATAAAAAAGGAATTTGTGACATTGAGGCACGTTGAAAGAAGGTTTTGGAGAGTGAGGGTGACTATTTCGACGAATAAATCTTATTTGAAATATATTTTTGCTTTATTCATACCCTATTCCAAAAAAAACGACAGGACGTTTTGCGTTGCCTGATATATAATATAATAAACATAACCTTCTCTTTCAGTAATCAATCAGAATTACCAATTAGTTTGGCATTTGCAATGACAATCAATAAGAAGCAAGACCAAACGGCGTCTGTTTCTAATATATGAAAGTGAAATAAAATGGACAAAAAAAGGTACTTAGAAAAAAAAAGCCATCTACTAGAGACAATAAACACCTTTTCTTAAAATCGAAACGTAAAATAATATTAAGAGCTTCCAAACAGCATTTTTACTACTTTCTTCTACATGTTAATTAAACGCTCTTGAAATAAAAATTTAATTGTCACTTGAAAAGGAAAACTGAGAGTTAAAGCAGTTATTAAAGTCAAAAGAGCAAAAAATATAATTGATATCTCTCTTTGAAGTAATGGCTTCTTACATTCAAGGCACGTACTCAGTTGGAGAGCGGGTATATATAAAACCATTTAATGTTATTATCCTTTATCAGTAACAGAGTTTTAGCTTATTTATTATTATTAAATAAACAAAATTAAATTTTGCATAATATTTTTATAGCAGATATATATTAGCAGCCACTATATAATTAAAAGGAACTCTTACTCAATATTTGTGAGCCACCATTCAATAAACTTAATGGGTTGTCAATATGTGAAGTCAATAAATTTAGCGTATATTAATAAATTAAATTTATTATAGGACAACTTTCACATTTTTATACCATCTCCGTACGTCTTCAGTCACCAGTAGTGTTTGATTTTTCCGTTAGAGGAACATTTGTGTACTCTTGGCCTACTTGGGGGCAGAAGCAGCACTTGGTGGCTAAGAGGTACCAGTTGCAGTGATCGCAAACAAAATATTCTCTATATACATTGTAACAGACTTCATTTTCGTTATGTTTTAGATTTTAAGATATTTGTGGAATATTCTTCAAATGTAGTTTTATTAAGATACCAGGACCTGACCCTTACTAGATCACTGTTCTTTAAGTACCTTAACTTCAGAGCAGCAGTCGGTTGATTGCCTTCTTCCTCCCGATTGACCCATTGAAGTAGCGAAAGAACTGGAGTAAAAAAGGAGGCGAGAAGAAACTGCCGTACTAATCTTGGCGGAAAGTGACTATATATCCCCCCCCCCCTGAGAATATCCAAATAGTTTTTAGGGGTGTCGAGTTGTCGGCTCAGGAGTGGGTGTGTTATTAGGTGCTATCAGAGTAGAGGATCGACAAGGTGCCTACAAAACAGGGGTCCCCATCGTCCCTTATCAAGATGGTTCCTAGCCACCATTCTCTATCAAGATCTCTTCGCCCTCCTCTGATTATAGAGTCCTGCAGTCTCTTGGCTTCACTCTCGATTTACCAGCCACCACATCTGCCACTTTTTATTGGACCTTGTGTCCCTTTTTATCCAACGTCTAATGTAATGTTGTTTGAGACTTCACGCTGGCCATATGTGTGGACTTGAAAAGAAGTTTCCTGCTTTCTGAATGTACATATGGAGGGTTCAGAGCACAACTCAAACAAGTCCATGTTATACAGTTTTCAGAAAATGAGAATTATATGTTTTAATTGCAGATGCGTTGTATAAATCCTATTTACCAGTGTAAGGCTTAAAAATATATGAACTCAAACACTGATCTTAAGTTTAAATATCACTGACATTATTTATATGTAGGCTTGCTCATAACATATGTATAACTTGGACTTGGCTTCTTGTGCCCTGAAAACAAATGAGAATGACTTCCAGATGTGTAGCAAGAACTGCTACAAGTGGCAAAATAATGAAGTGAGGACGTAGTCTCCTGTAGCACTGAAAAGAGCCATTTTAGTAATACTCTTCAATACCATTACAGCATAAAATGTCGAAAATGGACTTTGTCTACTTGTGCTCTGAACCTCCCATATAATGCATGTAAGTGTTTCGGGGCACGATTGTTTCATATTTCAGGTTGTTTAAAAAAGAGCCTCCTTATAGAACGTATATTTAATTAATCTTACAATGTTTGTTAACGCTTTCACTATCGATGGCTTTGAAAAAAAATCCATCAGGGCCCATGTTATCTTTTTGTATAGTCATTTAGGAAAACACATTAAAAAAAAAAAAAAATAAATAAAAAAAAAAAAATAAAAAAAAAAATGAAGAAACTTTTGAAACGCTGTACCTTTAGTGGATTAATTTCAATTTAGTTAAGTGTCAAATACGCGACCACAGTTTATTATTTTTTTTCTAAATATTTCATGACACTCACAATATTAATAATAATATTAATATTGTGATAATAATTACAAGTATTAGAACTATATAGTTTTTACCATTTCGAACTATCGAATATGAAAATCGGAGCGAACATATTCTATCCATTGACAAATAGTCTGATTCGATACTTTATTGAATGTATTTCCGGTTATTCTAAAGGAGTTAGAGTTGCGACAAGCAGTATCATCCACAATCCAAAAGGAAAGTTTCGAATCTCAAGAAACTAGATTCTTCATACTCGATAGTTGGACATGGTTGGGACGATATGTCTCTCCATCTTTTTTTCTCTAACGAGATTCATTTAGACTTTATAATATTAGGATAGATTATATTCAATTTTACTATACACCAATAATTTTTCATAATTTATTAATACATGTTCTAATAAACCACACTTGTACAAAAATTGCCCAGCATCTTAGCTCAAGTTGAAAGACGTTTCTATCTATTAGACGAGCTGAATTATTATTGATACAATCTAATTAAAGTATTCAATCTAAAATAAAACCATTCAATCTGTACAATTAGTTTGCTTACTGATGTAGTTAATTAATTTCTGACTCACCATTTTAATAGGCTCAATTAGTTACATCTAAATACACATCATTCTATTTTAGGGCTATCATTGTTGATTATTTACAAGATTTATACAGGAAGAAGGTTATAAGAAGAAAGACAAGATTTAGTACAGAACACAGAAAACTATTTTATTAACATAAACCCTGATGATTTTTAAGATATTCATGTCGGAACTAGATTCAAGAATTATTTACCATTTTTTTTTTTTTTTAATTTTATAAATGTATTTTTTAAATTCAAACTTATATAATCATATTTAATAATATATACACAAACATTTACTTTGTAAATTTATATATCGACACTTCTGGCGACTTCTATTTGCTGTCGTGATAGCTTGTTTTGTAATGCTGTTTAAGTTAGTCATTTTGCTTTACAAGGACGATTAATGTCAAAAACTATCTTTAAGTTTGCAATCTTAGTTGCACAACAAAAACAGGTAAAAATTAAAAATCACTACTAATATTAAGATTTGTTTTTTTTTTTTAATATCACTACCAATAACAACATATACGGAAGATATCGAGCCGCGGAAGGATGGCCGGATTACCTCGATTTGGAGTTTTTTTTGTGGTTTATTGAAAACATTCTCCTTGCTAGATAGTTTACTATTGCGAGCACTTCATCACATTAAATACTTTTTTGATTTCAGCCTTTTTGCATTGTTTTCTGATGGTGCTGCCAAGTATAAATTAAAAATTGATAAAATAAAAAGTAGATTAATGCAAAATTATTGAAATGAAGTGGTAGTTTCAGCTATAATTTTTGTTTTTTTATATTTGTCTTATTTATTCATCAATATTAGCATCAGAAACTACTTATTTTCCCGTTTTTTCTTGTACTTCTTATATTTTTGAGAACTCATCTTTCGTTGTATTATTAGAAACTAATTCTTAAGTTGATAGATTTTCCAGTTTTCTTGAATTTATTTTAATTTTGAATTAATCTTTGTTATTAATAATAGAAATTAACGCTTAAAATATAGATTTTTCCAGTTTTCTTGTATTAATTATATTTCTCTGAATTAATCTAGAAATGATTAGAAACTAATTCTTAAGTTAAGAGATTTTTCCAGTTTCTTGTAATTTAATATTTTTCTGAATTCATCATTGGTAATATTATTACAACCTAACTCTTAAGTTGATCATTTTTTAAAATATTTTTCTGAATTTCTCATTAGTAGTACTATAAGAAACTAAATATTAAGATACTTCCAACCATGGTTACCTAAGTTGTCCTCGAGGTCTTCCTCCCTCCCCCCCCCCCTAGGCATTCTCTAGTGCTGAAGAAGGCTGCTGTGCAGTCGAAACGTCCAAATACAGAGTTCTTTTTGAAAGTCTGACGTTTTTCTCCTAGCCGAATCCCAACTATACCTGTCTTCGTAAATATTAAGATGTTTCCAGTTTTCTTTAATTTCTTTTATTTTAACAGATAACATGGTATTATGGAATTTCATTTTGTTGATTGGAAAGTTAAGTTTGATGTATTTTATAACCCATGAAATTTGGCACATTTTAGATTCTTTATTTTTCCCAGGTATATCAGTACTTGGAATCCTATATATGAATGAAAACCAAGGTCTTGCAGTCTTTGTAATGGTTAACAGAATGACGATTAACTAGATACCTTGGATGTCAAATCTCCCGCTGGACCCTATATCGGTGCACACAGAAATACAAGGCCGTTTTGTTGCTTACCTAGAAGGCAATCTGTCGTGCTTGACTTAATGCTATACACGATTCAGGCAGGCCTGTCAGTTAGGCTTGAACAGTCCGTCTGAAAGCCGGTCACCTGAACGTGTATATGTTCCGGCCGCCTCAACAGTCTTAGCTGACAGACCGGCCGGGACGTATACACGTTAAGGCGACCGGCTTTCAGGCGGACTGTTCAGATCTGACTGTTCAGGAATGCTCTACAAAGCATTTTCCTTCGACACAGTAATCCTGAAAAGTAATGTTGCAGCTTTTGTGTAAATTGACATCATGATTGGAAGCAATAGCGACCCCTGGAGGTTTGGCAAGCAGCTCAGGGTTGATTTACAATTTTAAACATTAGGAGGTAGAGTTCCGGCCTTCGGACACTTAAAAAGGGCCGAACATCCCCCGCGGAATCCATAAATATTCATCAACCCCGTTCTCCGAGCTGTTTTGTTTCCGTTTTTGCTGTATCCGCCTCAGGCGGACCACCATCTTCTTCCCCTGCCTCGCGGCCGTTTCACATCTACACACATCTAATTCATTTTACATTTTTTTTTTTTTCTTCTTCATAATAGCTCTTCTGCATGATAAAGTTTAGAAAAAAGCTTTGTCATTCTAATTACAAAACCTTTATTATTATTAAAATGTAAGTTGTTTTACGTAAATTTGCATAACAAAATAATGAGTTTAGTTTTCTGATCTTGAAGATCAATACTGGTTTCTGCAAAACCCTTGCCAAACTGTGATATGAAGCCCACAGCGCAATTTAAAAGACACCTGAGCGTAAAACGGTTGAATCAAGCTTCCAAACACTGCCTGAAGAAAAAAAATCATTTGAAAATACCTTGTTTATTTTTTTTTAGGTATAGATTCATTATTTCATTTCGTTCAAAGGAATATGATGAAAACTGTTATACCTAAAAAGAAAGTCTATTTCGTTTTAACAAAAGATGAGTTTCATGGGCGTATATAAGGGCAGCCCCCCCCCCTCCCGAAGTTTGTATTTTAAGGGTAATTTAATAATGTGTCATAAAACCTTTAAAAATAAATTAAATAGATTACTTAGTTCATAAAGAATAGTTCATTTTAGGTGTAACAGCGTTTTACGTAGCTAAAACTATTCCAAATTCTAAATTGTGAGTCTTCCATACCCCGGAAATGGTCCCAGCCCCCCCCCCCCCGAAATTTTACCAGCCAACATTCTGAAATTGTATCCTATATACGCTCATGATGTGTGTACCGACACACAGTTCGATGGGCGAACTCGCCAGTTGATATTTTTATTTCACCGTTAACTCGGATATTACCAGGCCACAGAGTGGTAGGTGCAGTTTGTTGAGTCCACCTATGCACAATATAAGAAATCCATATAGAAGAAACCGAAGTGTTCGTTTTGATCGTTATTTGCGCGGACCAGAAGTACAAACTGTTGCATTTTTCTCTACAAATGCATTTGGCAACTCGCACTTCTGGTCTGGAATGCATATAATTGCCATGTGGCCAAAAACCTCTTATGTTCGAACTGTGCAAATTGACATTATTCCGAAACAAATGGAGCGGGGCAACATCTGGTACATGTTTTTAAAGTCCACCAGCGAAATACTACCTGCTGACAACACCTGAAATATGAGCCAGGCCGGCGACGACAAAGGAAGCCACGTCATGGGTTTCAGAGCAGGTATAGCGGAGGCCTACAATACTTCGAGCAGATCATCAGGGGTTTATTAATCTGGCGTAGTGTCCGCGGGGTGTCGCCGCCGATAATCAGACCAGAGGAAGACAATGCCGAAGGTGGAGTGACTCCGAACTAATGGTGAAGCCGAACCGACCAGAAAAAATAAACCGCTCTTTGTGTCGTGGTGTAAATGAGCCGCCTTCTCGGCACATCAATCCTTCTCTTCGGGCGCCGGGATCGTCCTGGTAATTTGTTTTCGGTAATCACCCCCATCCATCCCCGGGCCCCGTTCAGCAGATGTTTACTTTTCTCAGGGTTCTTCTAGACCCCCTCCAGCTAGCTTTAGCCTCTATCCCTGATTAGAGCAGTCAACATTCTCTGGATATACTACTTTCAATAGACAATCTATAGGATGAATCACTAAATTACCTACTTTTTTTTTAATTATAAATAAAACTCCAAAATAAATAAAACAACAAAAAATATCAAGAAGAACATGTTTAAATGCAAAATAAAAACACATAAAAAGAGCATGTTATGGCAAATAACACTTTTTCAATTCTAACTCATGAACTTTGGTGAAACGCAATTTGAAGATTTGGAATAATTTTGAATAAGATACTTACTTGATTTTTAAGTAGGATACGTACTTTGTGATAAATGTGATAAGTTCATCTAGTTTATGAATTATCCCTTTAAAATAACATTCTTGTATTTATTTCTTAGCTCCTAAGGCGCATTGGACGAAACGCTTTTTTTTTTCTTTTTTTTTTCCTCCTCCTGCTTCTATTTTCCTCGCCGTAAGGTTTTATATGTTTGATGTTATTTTTCGTCGCTGGGATAGTATTTTTAGATGGAACGGCATTTTTCTCCAGCGGTGGTACTCCTCCTCACTTCTTCCCGGAATATTTCGATGGATTCATCTCCATCTTCTTCAGCCAGGTACTTGTTTCTTCCTCGGTGGTAGCCAAGGGAATGACATTTTTCTCGATCTGGGCTCCTTTTCTCCCCTCTAGCCACAGTATCGGCGGACGAATGGTGTTGAAGCTCCCTGGTGTAGTTGGGATTCTGTCCGTTGGCAGCGCTGATGGTATTGCGTCTTTTTTTTTTTTTTTTTTTTTTTTTTTTTTTTTCCTCCTCCTGCTTCTATTTTCCTCGCCGTAAGGTTTTGAGGGAAGAAGTGAGGAGGAGTACCACCGCTGGAGAAAAATGCCGTTCCATCTAAATATATATATATATATATATATATATATATATATATATATATATATATATATATATATCCTATATATATATATATATGTCTGTTAACACGATAGCGGCCAGAGTTTTTGTCACGAAACTTGGTATATAGTATTCAATTAGCAAACGATTGAACGAGTTCGTTAACCACCAAAGTCGGTCCACCGGAAGGGGGGGGGGGTTACCCCGAACCCAAAACACTAATTTGAGTATGTCAGCCGTAATATTTGTTATATTTCAATGAAACTTGGTATTCGTAGTGGTAATATAGAGAGAAAAGTGAGATATAAAAATGAACTAAATCGGTTCATTAGAAGGGGGGGTTTACTCCGGACCCACAATACCAATTCGCCACTACCAGCCGTGATTTTTGGTATATTTCGACGAAACTCGGTATTCGTTGTGGTAATCCACAGGTAAATATGTGTTGTAAAAATAAACTAAATCGGTTCATTAGAAGGGAGGGTTTACTCCAGACCCACAATACCAATTCGCCACTACCAGCCGTGATTTTTGGTATATTTCGACGAAACTCGGTATTCGTAGTGGTAATCTACAGGTAAATATGTGTTGTAAAAATAAACTAAATCGGTTCATTAGAAGGGGGGGGGGGTACTCCGGACCCAAATTCCTAATATACTCATACCGGTCGTAATTTCTGCTGTATTGTAACGAAACGCAGTGAACGTCGTGGGTAACTCATGAGAAAGAAGTGTTGTAAAAATGAGCTGAATTGGTCAATCGGAAAGCGGGGGTTTAATTTGTAATATATTTCAATAGAAAAGCCCGCTAGACGTAGGTTCACAAAACCGCCGCAAGGAGCGCTTTCTACCACTAGAGTGACTGTATCCTGTTCCTGCGTTAGATCAAAATACGGTAATATGAGATTTTTTGTATATATTACGTAGTGTAATAGGTACCATGTGTAAACATAACTCTGGAAGAAAATTAATAATTGATCAGTTACTCATTACACATTTAAAAGAGAACTATTCATGTTTTTATTTTATTTATGTAGGATATTTTAAGCAAATTGTTCTGGAAAGCAGTTTACACAACCCAAATTCTGAGGAAAGTGCTTAGTTATGCAGCTCCTGCGTGACGAACTTTTTTCGATATGTTATTGAGTTTTAGTCATTTTGTTCTAAATATTTTCAACTTTTGTTATTTCTATTTATAATAACAGAGTTCTTACTAGTTAATTATGTTTTATTTTTTGAAAATTTTATACTGTTTTTGGTATTTTTTTACTACATGTTTTCAATTTTTTATTACATATTCCATTATATATAGTTAAATATATGTGTACATATTTTGAATTTTATTTTACATGAACAGGCGATCCCTATTCATCAATATGAGATTATTTCCTTTATATGCGCATGGGGATTATTTAAAATTGATAAATTTGGTAAAAAAAAAAAAAGATTGTGTTCTAGCCGACATCAAAAAACTTGACCTTCGAAATCACAGAAAGTATTTTTTCATCACAAAGAAATATGGGAAATAAATAATGTTGACGCACTTTCATTCATTAAATATTGCTTTTTTAGGTGGCCGATTGAACTACTGATACTCCGAGGATGTATATTTCAGACTAGAACATGTAAGGAAATTGTATATTGTAACGGAAAAAAACAATGTAATGAAAAAATGAATGGTTCCTGTCAACTATTCATGCAGAATTAAGCGTTGGTGTCTACGGATATATATGATACGGCCGGAAAGGGATTTTCTCATTATAACCACCAATATCCCTCCCGCCCTGATGAAGTAGTGTTTGGCCTGCCTGAAGAGTATATGGAATGTTTACAAGGCCCAAGCTGAGGAGTGGATGCCACTTGAATCGAATGCAGACAGCTGATACACAAGTGGAGGGGCGACCACCCTCCTGTAGCAGTCTGAGGGGTCTACCAACGGGCAAACACTACACGCGGGGATTATTAAAAAATCTACTGACAGGACTTTATTAATAAGTCGCTTTCGAGATGGATTAGTCAGGAACTTCATCCCATGAACGTTCTGACCTCTATAAAACGTCATCTATGATCTGCTTCAACCTTGGAACATATAAGAAACACCTAAAGACATAAATATTTAATCGGAAAAGATTTTCTACCTTCAAAGTTATTTTATTCAATTACTTATTATATTGAAGGTTTAAAATGAACGAGGCGCGAAAAGCTTTTGGGAATACATCTCATCTCTATGGTTACAGTATTCTGAAAATTTGTAGTACAGATCATTGTCGTTTATAAAATGCACTTATATCTGGGTTCTCTTTAATATTAAGACAAATTTACTAAAGGCCAACCAAAAAATCAAAATACTTGAAAATAATAACATGCGGAATTGGCAGAACAACAATCAGACTTTCGGAAGTCCTCTTTCGCAGAGAATGCTTATAAGGATGGGTATTCCCCAGATTTTTACGAAAATCTGATTATTTTACTCCCAACTATTCCTTGAAATAGTAGATTTTCGCCATTTTAAGGAACGGAAGCACCTCGGCCTGTACAATTATTTCTTCTCTAACACAAAAAAAAGTTTATTATACTCTGTGACATAATTTCAATTTTTTTTCTTTTTTTAAACAATCTCCAAGTTAGGATTTGACCTTAGAATCTTTCGCTTTACTTTCGATTGGAAATTTCCTTGCCGTACTACATATAACAGCTTGGCAAGTTAATTACTCCTTTAGACCCACCCTTTAGTTAAATGGCTTTATTTATATGAAGTTAGACAATATTATTTTCACTTCTAGACAAGGAGAGGTATATCTCAATGGACCACTGACTTAAAATGCTGTTTTATCAAGTCCAGTACCGTAATGGGTTCATAACCGAGCGTAAAACGGGAAAATCTTGGTCAAAATCTCATCAGCCTGCCATGTTAATTTTTCTAAAAACAAAAATATTTGAGAACTTCAAGAGTTGGATAAGCTTTTAAAGTAAAGTAAATATTTAAAGTAAAGTAAATATTTCGATATTTTTGACAAAACCTTTTTTTCATGTATGTATAATCTATATTACCAAGTACGTTTCGTTCAGAATACAACCATATTTTTAGACTACATTATTATTTCTTTAATAAAATTATACTAATTAGTTAATTATCTCACCCAACAACGGATTATAATAAAAAGCGTGCCATGAGTTCGTTAAAATATATATGTTTTGAAGGTTACGTGATGCTTGTTGTTGAGTGAGGTTACCGTTTTTATCTTTGTTAATTATCTATCCAAGATGGTTGTTCTTCGTCTGAAAATCTTTTATGAAATCATAACAGACACAGTCAATTAAACGCATAATTACAGCAGCTAATACAATTAATTGAATTGACATTGTGGTCTGGCCGCGGTCGATTGTTCCCTTATTATGTAATTATGTATTATAGTATCATATGGAACGGAATATATAATTGTTTGGAGAGGAAATGAGCTGATGTTGGTGGATATGAATTCTCTGAAAATCCCGAATTATACATAACATATGATGAGCCATATGATAAAATTATACTTTACAGTGGAACGGTCACTGAAGGAAATACCTTAAGGCTTATTGTCAGGAATAATCTGTAACTTTGTACAATTAGGAACAGTGCTTTAAAATTTCCATAAAATCTTCTTATGCGTCTTATATTAAAGAAAATATAAATACCAACTCTAGAATTTAAAAGAAGATTTCAGCGCAAATTTCGAAGATTTCATAAATTAAAAAAATCTTCTATATATTTGTCAAATGCCACTCACTGACCTATCTTCGCCCAGCCCAAACCACTTGACAGCAAATTTTGAAATTTCGCATGGACACTCCGTATATAACGCAAACACTCTGTAAGAAAGGATTTTTTGATATTCAAATTTTTAAGTATTTTTAGAGGGGTCTGCATAGTTAGTTGGTTAGAGCAAGCAAGGTAGGCCTAGGTATCGGCCTAGCGTTGCTAGGACGATAACAGGTCAGCTGTTACCGTACTGTATCTATTTCATAATATCATTTTTATTTACGGTTAATTTCAACTATGATGGCAGACCTTGAATTACTAGAAATAAACTGTGATTTTGTCCCTCATAGAGTTTACGCTCTACCTGGTGATGGTCCATCCGAGGTAATAATATCCCGAACCCTTGCACAGGCCTCCTCACCCATCACCATTCCCAGTCAGACCAATTCTTACTAATGCTTGCAAATATAATGGGTGTTTCCAAATGACATTTGGAAACATAATTTTTTAAATTTTAATGCACATTTATTATTTACATTGGATTTTAACCTTTGCATGTTAAACTCCTGTTACTGGTAAGCTATAGATAACGGTTTATCTCTAGGTTATCTGTTTGTTGGTACTGTTCCGTAGTACACCAGTTTCAAGAATATTTGTTATCAATCGATGAATAACGTATAGTATGACAGGAAACGTGCTATAATAAACTGCACAAAATTATGTAGTAGGGTTAATTTTGATGATACATTATTTAACGCAATAAAATAACTACTTGTCTGCTGCGACAAAGCACGGTATTCAGCTAGTTATTTATTGAATTTATTTTTCTGTCTGCTAAGTGTATTCTCCTAAAATATGATCACCCCCAGGATTTCAGCAGTGTACAGATTGTAATATGAGCAAGGAATGCTCTCACTGTAAGGGTTGAGAGAGGGCCTCCGAAGCCGGGGGATGTATAGAGATCCACCCCAGGGTGACTCATTACAATATTAATACATTGCCCCCCCCCCTGAAATCGGGGCTGACAGCTTAATGAACCACCCCCACCCAGCACGCGGCTAACGAGGGACATGATGGCCGCGGGGGTGGCAGATGCTCTCTCAGCTGTCCTCTATGTACACACATCCATAGTGGAGGATCCTCAACTCGTGTTACCTTATCCTAGGGAGGCTCTCACTCACTCTCTAAGCCCAGGGAGTGTAGCCAATGATTCAAAGAGGCGACGAAAACTGTCAAAAAATGGAAATAATTCTTAACGAAACGCTAATGCTTCAAGCTATATATACAACAGTGGCACCAGAAGAACTTTATATAGGAAATGGGGCTCCTGAAATATATAATGTAATATGCTCATCAAACACTCAATATCCTCAGCTAACACCCAGTATGCTCAGCAATCACATAGTATGCTCACCGATTGAACTACAATCTTGAGAACACCATTGATTCACAAACTTTTACAAAAATTGGGTAGAATTTTTTAATAAAATGGGTATAACCTTTCAAATTTTATATTTATTTGAATTGGACATAAAAATCGAAAAGTTTTTTCCCCCACAATATAGTAATATACCTATACTGTGCGAGTTTATTTCGATTTTTCAGGTTCCATCTGTAGATACTGTCTGAGATATAATAAAATTAATATTTATTTTTTTCGTTATAAAGCATAATAACAATAATATTGAGATAGAGAAATACCGTAGCGTAATGATACCAACTATAATATAAAGAAACTAGTAACAATATCAAAATTATTAAGTTAAGTGAATAAATCTATGATTAAAGAAAAGAAAACGTCCGTTGAACTGGATTGAAGTTAATGAAGAGCGTCGTATTGAATTCTCTCAACAAATGCATTTAAGTGTTTGAAATAAAATCGAAAGGTTCTACGCATCTCATAATATAGTTCCAAGTGTGCATTGGCAACTGTGTTTTCTTAATTGAAATTGATAAATTCAGAGGGAAAATGTAAGGACTTTTGTCAAGCTATAACTGGTTAGAAATTCATGAATTCATATTGAGCTCAATAGCGGATATGGACAAATTTAAATCAATTAAATTGGAGAACAGAATTAAAAGAATATCAGCCGAAATAGCCACAGATGTTACTTTAATATCTTCTAAGACCTGTTCTGGTATAATTAAATGCTAAATACCAGCACAACTGATAAGTTACGTACAGTTGTTTAGTTCCTTAAGTCTTAGAAAATACAATAGATTTAAAACTACCTGATTTACTCCAAAATCTTATGCTCTCCTTACACTCTAAATATATAAGATTTAAAACGTTCTTATAGTCCGAGAGCCCCTAACCGCACGGTTCATGAAGTTTTTTATGCACCTTGAAATTTTGCTATAATATACCTCTTGGGTAGATAAGAAGGTAAATATGTGTTTCCTGAACATACCATGGTGCACCAAGTACTGCCACTTGGGAAAGGTGCAAAAACATATTTCCCAAAAATAGAGATTTTGTCAGAAGCCGACTATCTTTAATGTAAAATTAAGGCAATTTTACAATGAATAATAAATATGGCAGACACTTTTAAGGGGTATAACACGTACAAAAAAAAAACAAACTTAATTGTTTTATTCTTATATTAAATAAGAGTTTTATACACGCTGCCATTTAAACCGGAACACCTGTACATGATCATATGAGCAAGAACCAATGAGAGCGCAGAGAATAACCACAACTGCGGTACTTCATTCACTCTTACGGTTACGCGCAGTGTACTGCAGTCTATCATAGGCAACATTTATTTTCGTGTTTCTTATTAATTAAAACTGTCTGGCCTTTTGTAATTATTTTTTATTTATTTATTTATTTAATTATAGAGTTCCGCAACTTAGGCAAGAAACTCTTTAAAAGCAGTCAACTGATAAATATGTCTTAGTACCTACCAAATAAAAACATAAACTACCAATAAAACATCAACAAAAATACAACAAATAAATAAATGAGAAAGAAACTAAGGAAATAAATGATAACTGTAACAAAGGAAAGAAAAATATAGAATAAAAAACATAAATATATATATATATATACATTCAAAGGGATAAAATTTAATTATTTACATTTTGGAGTATAACTTTGTGTGTTTTAGATACCTGAGTAGTGTACTAATGTGTGGGCTACCTTCTGTCAGTATGTCGTGTAAGTCATAAGGTATGGTCAGGTTATTGCGCTGTCTGCAGTTGGTAAGTATATGTTTAACGGTCAGAGTCTCGTTACAATATCTACAAGTTGGTCTGTCCTTTCTGTCTAGTAGGTAGGAATGGGTAAGTAAGGTGTGTCCAATACGAAGCCTATCCAGGATGACTTCGTCCCGACGAGAGAAGTATTCATTTTTCCAGGCCTTCGTTGTATTTTTAATTTCCCTCAACTTGGCATCAGTTTTTAGCCACTCACTTTCCCACTCGTACAGTATGTTAGTTTGTAATGTTTTGTATAAGTCCGATGAAGTCACAGTTTTCAAGTCAGGCGTAGGTCTTTTCGTCGCTTGTTTCGCTTGTAGGTCTACAGCTGTACTGAGTTTAATGTCCTCATGTCCTGGTAGCCATATAAATGTAATGTGTTTGTTATTGTTCTGTAAGATGTATATTTGTGAGAATATGTTGTTTATAATGGGATGTGTACTGTAAATGTTTCGCATGGAGAGCAAAGAACTAAACAGAGTAATTATTTTTAAATATGTTTATTGAAGACGCAGTTTAAATCACAGCGTGAATAAAGCACTTCATTTAATATTAAAAATAAAAACTAGGTACTTTGTTGTTGTTTTTTTTTTTTAATTTACATTTTAACCCCCTTAAAAGTGCCTGCCTCATTTATTATTCATTTTAAAATTGCCTTAATTTGCAATTTGTTCCATTAATAATAGTTGGCTTCTGAATAAAACTCTAATTTTGGGCAATATTGTTTTGCACATTTCCCCTATGCACAGTACCTGGTGCACCAAGATATGTCCAGGAAAGACATATTTACCTTCTTATCAACCTAAGAGGTACATTATAGCAAAATTTCAGGGTGCATAAAACAC
Organism: Gonocerus acuteangulatus; assembly: GCA_946811695.1. Classification (NCBI taxonomy): domain Eukaryota; kingdom Metazoa; phylum Arthropoda; class Insecta; order Hemiptera; family Coreidae; genus Gonocerus; species Gonocerus acuteangulatus. The sequence continues at coordinate 46,852,588 of OX328124.1, read as the reverse complement.
TTCATGAAAAGTGCGTTGCCAGCTCTCCGACTATTATAGGTATATAATATTAACTTGATAATCAAGATCTTAAAATATTACAATATATATGTCAGAATAAAATATATCAATTAATACATTATTATTATACATTTTCTTACATTTAATTAGTGTATACTAATTATGTACAATATGAATCTTTAACTTATGATTAGCTGATGTGATTTCCCTTATACAGATGTAAGTGAGATGGTTGGTTTGGATAAATGGGCTCATGAAACCGAATAGCCGTCCAATATCCGACACAAAACAAAGGCTTATTTATTGTCCGAGAGGAGAGAACAACCAATCAAGGGACAATTGGAAAATTAGGCATGCGTTTCCCTTCCTCCCCCACTTCAGCTCCTTAATTGGCCCTTTGACGGCCGGAGCAGCTGATTGGCCTTTATTATAGTAAGCTGCCTATAAGCGCCATTTTGACGTGGGCCTGCCCTTCAGGAAAGGCATATGTCCCATTGTGTCCATGTGCTTGAGCCAGGGAAAGGGTTGGAAAGGCGACTTGTTAAGAGCATAGGCCTGTATTGTGCGGATACTAAGTCAGTGCCTGCTTGTATTGTGATGTGATTGTGAGGCCTTTTGACTGCCTCTATCGCACTCTAGATCGGCGGAGTCAATCCCCTATTTACCTAACTATCTCTCGAAAAGGGCGGCATTCATTGTCGCTGTCACTCAGGCACTAATTGATTGTCGGCACTAGTGAAAGGAATTGTCTGACTACAAAAAGTTCTGCGACATAATGATTCTTTCTTTATTTAGAATTTCTTTTCTGATATATGCTAGTCGTTAAAATGATAATAAAGATTTATTGTTATCCAATCTCATAATTTAACTTTACCTCTTTGTTAAATGTTTAATACTGGATTCTCATTAAAACTGCATAAGACCTCATACATTTAATATGGAGATAAGAATGAGATATAAATACAAGTTGAGTGCTGTTAACAATTTGAGTATATGCCATACAATTAAAAAAAAAAAAAAAACACCCATAACGACAAAACATAAAAAACGCAGTCTTTCACATTGCCGAGAACTAGAACATATACTCACAGGCCTATCGTTAATTTTGACTGATGGACAGGATATTTAAATAATAAGTTTCAGCACAAAACCTGAAAATCTAACCAAAACACAAATTCACTTTTGAGATTACTCTTTTATACATTACCAATTTTCCCCCCGTATTTTCATTTATTTTTATATTTTTTAGCGATACTCAATCCAACATTTCTATTGTTTCTATGAAAATACGCTGTCTACGTTGAACAGCAGCTTGCATAATTAGATTCAATAAAAGAAGTCACAAGCTTTACTTGCATGTACAAAATATGTAAATCCACAACAAAGGGAAAAACTTTATAAATGCTGTTATTCTTTGCAACTTACATCATCCAATGTCCAGCTGAGTTTAGTTTCTGTTGCCGAAGTTCTATAAAATGCCTTCTTTATTTCAACAGAGTTTGTAACGAGCATCCTGGTCGATCCCGATGAACGAACATTCAAAAAGCAAAAAAGCATGAGATGTAATTAATTTATTGTTTTGTTTTTTTTAGTGAATATGCTGTCAAGTGCATGACTGAAACAGCGTTTTTGCTTGCGTCAATTTGTTTTGAGCAAGTTACAAACTTAAACTTAGAGTTTGAAGGCCTCGTAGCCGTGAGTGTTAAGGCGTGGCAAGGGTCGAGGGTTCGATTCCCACTTGAGGTGCTGGCTTTTCTTTGGCAAAACGAAGAGGCATCCGCCCTATCCTGGCTTGAAAAGGGTGGTAACCTATAGATAACCCGTCCTAAAGTTTTGAGTTAATTATAATGGACTTTAAAATTTGAATAAATAAACTTAAAATATGTATCTTATATGACATACCGGAGATAATGCTAAAATTATTTTCTATACATATGTACATATATATACATACATATGTATATATATATATTTATATAATATATATATAATATATATATATAATATATATATATATATATATATATATATGTATATATATTAGTTATTACCATTTTATACATATCTTTACATGGTTTAATCTTACATATGAACTAAATACATATTTACATAGGACTCTCCCTAATCATTCACACGCAATCATTAAATCATACTATAAATACAGTCACACTATATCTACAATCCCACAATAAATACAGCCCCACAATATATACGGACCTTCCCTTAGAGCTCAGTTAATACACATAACCAATGTTAAATATGATAATAAGGAAATAAGAAACATGCATTTATCCGTTATATAAAACTACCTACTCATTTTAATTTGTTTAAAAAAATCAGTTACTACTTTCATTGACATGTCACTTCTGGCTAACAGGCCACTAAAATGTGTGGTTAGTCAGTGCCACGTCCAGGCATCTTAGTTCTGTCCGTCCACCAGCCCATCACACTGGAGTCGGTATTGGCCTACCTGATGAAGGCCAATTAATTTATTGTCATTTATTATTTCGCATCTGAATTCTGAACGACCTTTAAATATGCAAAATTGCATTCGTACAAAGTATTAATAATAATTAATTATTATTGATACTTCTAAATGTAGTGTCTACGTTTGAATATCTTTCCTGGAAAGCACTTGGCAATGTGAAAGTGCCTATCAGGTAGAGAGGGAAAGGAAGAGCCTTCTCCGGAAACCTACCTAGATTTACTTTCTGTGTTTTGGTACAGTGGGAGCAGGTATAAGGATTAGGCCAAGAGAAGCGGAGATGCCCATAAGTACACACGTCATTCAGGGATGCCAATAGCAGTAGGCCAACTGTCGTGTAGTTACCATCCGGCTGCTCTATTCATCCACAGCTTTATGCCGAACCATCCAGCCGAAATATATCCCTCTTTCTCACGTATCACCGATCTTCCTACCCCATTGTCCGCCCGATAGAAAATAGAGCCACCGTTTTCCGAGGTAGGCGGCTGTCATTCCTGGAGGCCTAGGGCTGGAAAAAATCCCGATGGCAGTCCTTTGTACCCCGCTGACAATGAAGGGAGACTCCCTTTGTGCCCAGAGCTGGAGGGAGAGGACGAGGACTGGGACGACGGAGGAGGTGACACTGCGACAGATGTCATTGGACCGAGACAGCCAATGGGAGAGCGAGTTCCCCCACTACCAGCCGAGGGCGACACTGGGTGACACTCGGACATATTCTGCGCATGTCCCACCCTCCAACCCCTAGCTTCTCACTACTCAATACACACGAATATATTTCTACCTCTCCATCTGATATCTACTCCCCTATCCGCCTACGTCAAAACAAAACAGGCTTCCACTATGATACTAATGAACATAAACCACCCCTTTTTAAAAATGTTACCTTCCAAGAGAGAACAAGTTATTCCATCGAGATTTTTGCTCGCACAGGGTATATTTGCTACATGAATTAATTATATGTCTTTAAATGTTTATCCAAAGAATAAGGTATGATTATTCATGTAATATCCTATAAATGAGCTAATTCAAAATAATACGCCCAGTCAAAGGCCATAGCCACATTGAATACACCGATTCCCGAAGATCACCGTAGTTAAGCAACGTCAGGCGTGATCAGTACCTGAATGGAGTACCGTCCACTGTGTTCTTGGAATTATAAAAGGGTGACAACCCATAGATAGCCAAGGTTGTTGCTATGCCGTGACCAAAACAACTCTTCTCCAAATTAAACTTTTGATTGAAAAATGCCGTTGTCTTTACCTACTTAAACCTTAAAAATTCAAGGTCTTATTCTGAATATTCCAGTATTTGAGGAATATGAGTTTTTTGCAGAAGAGTCACACACATACAACATCCCTGCTCATAATCCTATCATTGATAACAAAAACAAAAAAAAAAAATACATTTTACTCTGTTTGCTATTAATGGAAGTACTTGGTTTGACCTAAACTGTTTATAATATCCCAATGATTTTAGCTACCCAAACGGGGATGTATCTAAAAAAAATGGTTTCATCATGTATATCGGTAGATTTTTTTCCAATCGAAGATTTTCTATTTACTAGGAAGGCAACCTAATATCGTCCCTACCATGTGAAACTATGGAATATGCAAAATCTCGCTTTTCAGTTTCGAGACTTTACTCTTGGATTGTGGACGACACGGCTTGTCACAAATTGTCGGAACTCTAACCCCTTCAGAATTGTCTTTAATGTCAATATATTACTTTGTCAATGGATAGAATAAGTTCGTTCTCTAGTTTGCTCCGATTTGCATTTTCGATAGTTTGACATGGAAGGGACGATATGACGAAGATTATATATAAATGTAATGCGAATTTTTCAATGGGTTAAATTCCAATCGCATCTTTGGATTCATTTTTATGTTTTAAATATGTTTTTCCTGCAGTAATGTCGAGTTTCAAGTTACACAATATTTCCACTTACGCTTCTTCAGGTTTAATTACAACAGTAACTATAACACAAGTTTAGTTCTTTATATGGAGCACTGAAATGGACTATTAGCCCATAAAGAGGGGTAAGCCGGGTGAACTAAAGTTTGGTGTTGGAGTCATCTTCCTTTTTATTATTTTTTCAATATAATTCATCTTGTCCTGAATATAATTATTCAAGCTGTTGTACAATGTAAACAGTCCCTTTTCATAGATAAAAAAAGCAGTTGTTGTTGAATAAAGAAGCTGTTCCACCTTGGATGCAGGCTCCACCCAGGACAGATGTCCTACACATCCTATCCGAGACCATAATGGAAGCACGTCCTCAGGAGCCGAGCTATTAAAGGATAGAATGAATATACCAAGAGACCCCATTGCATCTGTTCCTTATACCGGTAGTTATTCCCTTGAGTATATGTGATTTCTACACACAGGTCATTATCTTCTCTTATCAGCTTTCATTATATATTAACTCCCTTCTCCCCTACATCGAAATGTTTTACTAATATTATGGTTATTTGGTCCATATTTTGATCAGTATAAATATTTTCTTTCCCAATCACAAATTCTACAAAGTTTGCTTTCACTTATACTTATATTACCTATCACTGCTAGCCTCTTCTTTAGTTGGCATAGAATAAGTTTGCGTTCTGTTGGTTATTTAAGTTTTAAGAAGGTAATAATTTTCCAACAATGGAAAATACATCCACTCAGTTAATTGTATTTTGTACCACCAGTGATTTTCGTTTGTTGTATTTATAAGGTGATATATGATATAATAAAAACTTCTACTTACAGGAACTGTACTATATTAGCTTGCTATTAACCATTGCTGTTATTTGAGGAGTTCAGAATAGGGACTCCTAACTCTGGTTTCAAATAGTATGATAATAATTATAATGATAAATTTATTTTTGAGGTAATCAAAAGTAATTACCCATGACCTGATGTATACTTTGGAATGGAGTCCTTAAGAACAGGTTGAGGTTGAAAATATCATTGAAAAGCGAAATACGTTGACGTTGTGATGCTTTAAGCAAAACTAGTACCGATTAAATCCGACTTTTAGCGAATATACTCAAAAGTAACTTTAACATAATCCATTTCAGCCAAAGATTTACTAATGAAACTTTCTAAATGAACTTATTTTTAGTGAATATTTATACTGATAAACTCATTAAAGGTTTTCTAGACTTTTTAAAAGCCATATCAAAAATTGGCATTGTAGATAAATGCAGAGAGAAAAACATTTTCGAATTTGTGGGGCGGTAGTATAAACCTTCGAGGGGGGTATTCAGTGGTGCCATTTCAACACATGTCAACTTTTGTTCGGCAAATTAATGAAATATCCGAATAGTCTTCACATTTTAATTAATAAAATCATTAATTACTTGTAGATCCTCTATTCCGAACTGTGAACGAGATTTATAAATCTGAGTTTGGAACGATGATCAACATGTGAACAAATATTCAGGACAGCCTGAAATCTGGACCTGTTGATAGGCCAAATAATCCGTGTGAAATTTATTAAATCTGTATTTATTTAAATATAAACAACGACACTTAATTTAACAATGAAGAAAAGTAATTTTCAATCAAAATCCTCATAGACTCAGAGCATCACTACATGCTTATTTGTCAATCACAAGTCACTTGCCGTTCTGAAGTTATACTTCTTAAATATTTCGTCTTATCACTTCCCAACCAAATTTAATATATCTACTTTCATCTCTGTATTCCACTTCCTTTTGGGCCAGGAAAAAAAAACAATATTACATTTTCCTCCTTTATCTCTATATTTAAAAGGTCTGTAATTTGCAGTGCTCAGTTTTTACAAATAATCGAGAAGAATGTAAATACTCTTAAATATTTTTAAAATTTCAGTTAATTAAAAATAATTTTCATCATGAAGGATTTCCATTTAGAATGACAAGTTTTGAAGTACTAAATACGTTAGTTACATCAACACCTCATTTTTCCACTTTTGTTTTCTTTCTGATTAACGTGATATATTTAAAAGAGGTAATTTCTTTATTTAATAAACTGCAGACAGTTGTTCTTCAGTTAATCGTAATAATCTACAGAACTCTATTAAAATCATTTTTCATTCCAACGGCACATCACTCAGCATAAATGACACACTCTTACCCTAGTATATCATCTATCTTGAAATGAAGGTGATTGAATTGGTTTTATTATCCCCGAGATCCATATCTGGCGTAACATTTAGCGTAGTGAAAGATCAGCTAAAGTAGCCCGCGCTGCCCCCGGGGCTAAGAAATAATCAGACACTCATTTCTAGATCTCATGACCTCCAATTATCTACTTGATACTTTTAAGATGACAGACTAATGAGGAATTATACAAATATCATTTATGATTAAAGCCGTAAGGTATGTCGCTTATTGCAGAAATTATAATTTCGGCTCGTGAATTCACCTTTCTATTATAATATTCTACAGTAATAAGAATAATTCTACTTGTTCTGAAATTGAAGGAGTTTTCTGCGGTAATACACCTCAAGCCCCTTTAAGAACGTATATTTCACCACAATTTTTGATATTTATATTAAAATATTTTATATTTTATGTTTATATTAAAATAATTTAAAGTTCCTTCAAACGACATAGGCAAAAAGATACAGACAAAATACGGGCTCAAAATTTTGCTTGCTAAAACACTTAGGAATATTCCAAAACCGTTTACTCCGACTGTCATGGATCAAAGGAAATATATACCAAATACGTTTCAAGAAGGATATTTACCATTATTTATTTATTTAAATTTGAACGTCCACTTATACAGGAGAACAATTCTTAGGACGGGCTTTCTTAAGTTCACCACCCTTTTGATGATTTTTTTATCGTAAGAATAGTGACCACCCATAGTGGAAATCGAACCCACGATTTCAAAATCCTTTAAAATGAATTTAATAAAATTTACGCCAAATCCAGAACTGCTCATGTCTGCTGATAAAATACTTCCGTCACTAACGTATCCAAATATACTACATATTTTTGATGAATGTGGGACATGTGAATAAAGTCTCAACTCGCTTTTGACAGCACAAAAATAAAAATATAATTTGTTCATCTCTTGAAAACTGTTTAATTTGTGACATAATAAAGTGTAACCGAAAGCGTACATGAACGTTATGCCGTAAGCTCTACAATTTTCTTCGATTAAATTTAGTCAATTTAGATTAAAAAAAAAAACTGTGTTCAGTTCAGCAGATTCAGCTGGTTATGAAACATGATCTTTTATTATATACAATGTTTTATCGTGCTAAATTCCGTTGATCGCATACATATATATATATATATATATATATATATATATATATATATATATATATATATATATATATATGCTTGATGTTATTTTTCGTCGCTGGGATAGTATTTTTAGATGGAACGGCATTTTTCTCCAGCGGTGGTACTGCTCCTCACTTCTTCCCGGAATATTTCGATGGATTCATCTCCATCTTCTTCAGCCAGGTACTTGTTTCTTCCTCGGTGGTAGCCAAGGGAATGACATTTTTCTCGATCTGGGCTCCTTTTCTCCCCTCTAGCCACAGTATCGCTATTCCGGGAAGAAGTGAGGAGCAGTACCACCGCTGGAGAAAAATGCCGTTCCATCTAAAAATACTATCCCAGCGACGAAAAATAACATCAAGCATATAAAACCTTACGGCGAGGAAAATAGGAGCAGGAGGAAAAAAAAGACGCAATACCATCAGCGCTGCCAACGGACAGAATCTCAACTACACCAGGGAGCTTCAACACCATTCGTCCGGCGATACTGTGGCTAGAGGGGAGAAAAGGAGCCCAGATCGAGAAAAATGTCATTCCCTTGGCTACCACCGAGGAAGAAACAAGTACCTGGCTGAAGAAGATGGAGATGTATCCATCGAAATATTCCGGGAAGAAGTGAGGAGCAGTACCACCGCTGGAGAAAAATGCCGTTCCATCTAAAAAAAATATATATATATATATATATGTGTGTGTGTGTGTGTGTGTGTATACGTATTATGGTTGGTGAAACGTCAACGTAGTGCATTTCTATAGCGTTGCCGGTTCAATATCTTAACTGAAGTTTCCTCCCAATAAGGAGAGAGAATTCCCGCAGAAACAAGAGCAAAAATCTGTGATAAAGATAAACGCTGACCGCAGCTCGGGCTTCGCCTGTTATTCAAACCTTACTGGTGAATTGTAATACATTATCATTTTCGATAACTGATTATTTCTTTGTTAACCCACCACCCCTCCACTCCCTTATATATTGTGTATTATTAATCCTGGTCCAGTGACACGATTCTAACCGTAGCATATGCGCAGCGAGTCCCCATATGAATAGGATGAAGCCCATTATTAGTATTAGCATAATTAGCGATCAAGTCTTTAATTTTGGTTTACCGTTGGCATATTTAAATATAAAATCTTGTGTTAGCTTAGTACCTTTTCATATTTTTTACTGTTAATAATTCAATTTGTTATTAACGTTTGTTAATGCACTTTAATATATTTTTTCCTCAATTTATTAGCAAATATTAAGAAAGTTTTTTGCCATAAAATATTGGTAGCGGGTTAGGGGGGGTCTCACTTTGGGTGTTTTATATTTCGAAATAATAAATAGCATCAGCCCTATCCTGGCTTAGAAAAGGGTGATATCAGATCATTAACCAATAAAATTTCCCTAAAATTAGTGATAAGTGGACGTTAAAAATATCATAAAAAAATCAACTAATTTTTTGATTGAATTGCACGTTTTATTAAAATTGTATGATGTATAAATAATGACTCTTTAGTGAAGAAAACACGCCATTTAGTAGATACTCATTCTTAATTTATATTATAAATTACAACAAAATTGGTTGAATGTTGCATTAGATATCATCTATAAACATTTAAAATAATATAAAAACTATAAATAAGTCATAGTTCCACAAAAGAGATGTAACCCCTTTTATCTCAAAAAAGGTTCTACGTTCCTGTAACATTTTCATTCATGTATTACCTACATGCAAAACATATTTGGTCGTAAAATTATTATTTTTACATAAATGTGCTGTGAATTTTCATGCAATAATTTTTAAAGAGTGTGACATCTTCCCGGAAAAACTCACAAATAACAAACTGAAAATTCGTAACCTCAACTCTGGTATTCACCGTTCTTTTATTTTTCATGCATTGGAGAGAAACGTACATAAAATTAATACCTCATATAATTTAAAAGTATAATAAAACCATAAACTAGAATAAATTGTCTCTTCTTAATATTTTCCTCCAAGAACTCTTTTTTTTTTTCTTACCTCTTTTTGGCCTCAACTAGAATACCTCTAAGATTCCCCTGTAGGTCCGGTGGGCTGCGATATATCAGCAGAGAGTGTTCATCTATTTTTGCTTAAGAAGAAGGACAGTGTAATCGTAAAGTCGAGGCTCTTTCGCTCCGTCCAAAAATAAGTTTAAAATACAGGATATCCTCGTCACACTTCCTTTTATAGAAACCCTGTTCAAAACAAAGGGATAACTCTTCAAGAATAAAACACACCTTTTCTTAGAATTCGCTATGTTCTTTATTCTTGGAATGATTTACAGGCAAATAATTTTATATAAATAAATACATTTGTGATACAAATATTATACACAAAAACAAATAACATACATATACAATTTTGTTCTTATTTGTTTCTTCTGCCTCGTCCTCTTTTCTACTTTTAACTATTATTTATTCCCCTAAATCTTCTTGTATTCATTCAAGTTCGAATTCTTATCAATTATGCGCAAAAACCTTTATCATAGTTTTAATTTCTTGCTAAATTTTTATTTCTTTGCTTCAGCCCATCTGAAATTTAGCCCTTCTACGATTTCAACTCATTTACTATTTCAATATTCCGTCTGTCTTCATTTTCACTTGTTGCCACTCTCTTAGGATTATTATCACTTTAACATTTTTAACTCAATCTCCTTTAATTCAGTAGTAAACTATCGGAATATACCATGGGCGTATATAGAAAATAATTTCGGAGGGGGCTGGGAAAATTTCGGGGGGGCTGACACCATTTCCGGTATATGGAATACTAACAATTTAGATCTTGGAAGAGTTTTAGCCAACTTAAACGCTAATACACCCAAAATAGAATATGTTTTATGAACTAAATGATCTTATTTAATTTATTTTTAATGGTTTTATGAAATTTTTACCGATCAAATCAAAATTTCGGGGGGGGGGGGGGCTGCAGCCCCCTCGGCCCCCCCCCTTATATACGCCCATGGAATATACCTACTACTGAGGGTCAGAACCATAAGTTCGAATTTCGGCTGGGGCAGATCGACGTTTTTTAGTGGCGGGATTGTTAAAAGTGTTTCTTAGTCCACTATGTGTGGAAAATTCCTTTCGAAGATGAAGAACAAATTTGAAGTTGAATTGCCGATCCATATCTTAGTGTCCGTCATTATATATTTTGGCAATAAGGCTTTCTCTCCTTTAGGCGAATAGTTTTGTAAGATTATTTTCTTACAGAGAGATTTCAGGGAAATAGTACAATGCCCATTGTGTACCCAACAAGGGGGAGTGTTTGAGTCGGCTGAAATCTAATCTAATTTATAAGGCCAGAAAAAAAAAATGAATTTCTGAAATTTTCTGGGGATGTGTTCGCCATAATGACCCATTTCAATTATAGTCAGTATATATAAGGCTAGGGAAATTAGCCTTAAAAATGTACTTGAGATATATCGGTAACGTCGGCTTTTCTTTCATTGATTTGAATAAATAAATAAAATGTCAAAGTATAATATCATTTTTTTAAAATCTGTTTGCCAAATTATCCAACGAAAAAGAACAAGGCATAATTATTACCCTCATCTTTAAATATTTTCGTGAAGAATGTTTACACCATCAACTGGTTTCAACAATGCGTTATATCCATAAGTTTATTTTCGCTAATAGATTTGGGTTGAAGGGTAATACCATTTTTACATTAATTGTTGTAAAACTATTTTCATTTAGATCCTTTTTAATACTTAATTTCCAATTATTTATGAATAAATTTATGTTTTACTACTTCAGTATACCGTTAATTCTAACAATTCTGAATATTGATTTTGAGTATGAATAATTCTTTCCCAATTTCTTCGCAAATCACCAAAATCTTAAAGACTCATGGGGTCCTCCTATTCTTTATTCCAAATTATACTGTTAAAAATTAGCTTCAACTCGAATTATTGTACTTCGAATGAATAAAAATACATTTGTGCTTAACGTATAAATAAATGAATACTTTAAGAATTTTCTCCATGAAATTGTTAGATTTTTTTTTTTTTTTTTTTAACCTTTCATACTAATAATTTCTTGCTTCATTAATAAATCAAGCTCTGCCAAGTAATTTTCGAGGAAATGGTATTTTCTCTCCGTCGATCCTGTACCAGTAATTTCTGTTAGTAGGTTTCTCCGGAAAAGTCAGGAGGATGATGAAAAAACCTCACCCTCCTGTCCATCCTATTGAACAATGCGAGAAAGTTCTCTTGCTGTCCAGATACACTTTTCTAAGGAGCAATTTTTTTCTTGGAGTGAAATCTCTTCCTCTTCCCAAGGGGATCCTTAACACACCTCTACATATTCCTATTTCCCGTACATACCTTCAAAATATTTATTTTTTTAAATAAATTATTCAATAAAATAAAATATTTAAGAATCGTTCAAATGATAATTCCAATTAGTGAAGTTTTGCCGTAGATTATATTCTGAAGAACAAAAAAAAACAGCATAAATTTCAGTAGCTACATAAATCATCACGGGCTTTAAATTCGGCATTGAATAATTCACTAAGAAGAAAATGAGGCATTTTTTTCACATATAGGGTGACTAACTACATTGCTTTTATAATTTTGTGCATATAGGAGTCAAAAGATACAGTTTTACGATTTTTGTTTAAATATATATAAAATATTAATGATATTTAACTCATGTAAAATAGATTAAAATAGATTAATTATAATTTATAAAACTAGTTCCTGTAATTTTTAATTAGGCGCAGATAGTTAGCCGTCGATGTGTCAAGCAGTCAGGGAATAGTTGGGATTCGACTAACAAGTGTCTGGACCCGATTTTTATGAACCTTTGTATATTTATTAAACTTGTGAAAATAATCGATACGTATTTTTTTATATCGGCCCAATCGCACGTTCAAGGGGTGAAACCACTATTCCAAAGTACATCTTAAATACACTATCAAAGTGAGTTTACAGTTGTGGGGTCCCCGACTTGGTCTATTTTTTTTTCTGGTGATTCTACATCGAAAAATATTCGACACCTACCGAGCATTTCGTCCAATGCGCCTTAGGAGGCGAAAAATTGAATAAAATAGGTTGAAAATGCTTTATTTTAAATATCGAGTTTAAAAAATGATATCAACCTGGTTTTTTCACCAACTCATTGGTTTTATAGAGTAGATTATAGGACAAATACAATCGTTAAACAATAATTTATATTTCGTTCGTTATATTCAAAAATCTGCTTACATTTGAAGTAAACTGGCATTATACATTTTTTACACCAAAAATAATAGCATATTTAAAATCAGCACCCCATTAAACACTAATGAGGTAAAAATATCATAAAAACAAAAAATAATAGTTTTTCCTGTCCAGAAGAGACAATTAGTCTCCGGTATCTCTCGAGTATTATTATTAGTACTTCCCTTGTAAGAACAGCAATAAGATTTTCGTGAAAATCCATATTTAGTACATTCGGCATGGTATTTGGCAGCCTTCTTCCACCAAAAACAAACAATTATACAGAATTACTAAAGAGAATAATTAAAAAAAATTCGTGTGCCTAATAAGAAACAAAACAGTATAAAAAGCAAATGACAATAACTTTTAATTGAATCGTTTATTTCAGAAACCCGTCAAGTGCTCTTTTTTAAATTTTCGGAAAACTAATAAAATCATTCTAATTTTAAAACCAGTAAAGGTAAAAATAAAGTGTTTATTATTGTATTGGAAAAACAAATGATTCTTGGGGTTAATTTTAAAACTTTTACTTTTTGTGAAAACAGAATGTTAAAGTTTTTGTACCTCAAGGGTTTCTGCAATAAAATGAATATATTTATCTAAAAAAAAATGTTTTTGACTATAATATTGATTTTGAAAAGCAGTTGAAGATTTTAAATAACAAAAAGCATATTACCTTCGTGTTTACATTGATTCAACGTCAAAGAAAATAATTGTAATATTAATTAAATGAGGAACACAAAATAAACAAATAATCAAACTTGATAAAATAAAATATATTGTGTATGGATATAGGCCGAGCCTGGTGTTTGACTTTTTATTCTACTCATCGTCTAAGTAGGAGGCTGCTTGAGTCGTAAGCCACTGGAGGATTTCATGAAACAAATATTCATAGCATGTAGTTTGCTTCGCCAAATTCTTCAGGTCATTGATTTCCTTTCTGTTGATCTCTATCATTCCAGATGGACATGCGATGTCTGTTGGCAACTCCTCAGCTTCAGAAGATGTTTTGAGTGTGAATATTGAGGAGGTGAAACAGTCAATAAATCCCCACTGAGGATTTATTGGCCTCGCTTTACAAAAAAGGTGGTTACACCTATGGTCAAATATAAGAAGGAAAGAAGGCTAACACAACATTTACTGGAGAAACCCGTCATATGATTCCACTTGACGGGTTTCTGCAATAAACGGAAATTGCAAGACAAAATTCAACCTGTTTAGAGGGTTGGTAGTTCAAATGAACAATGAATTTGAAATAAACTATGAAGTTGAAATAAACGATTCAATTGATTTACACTTTTATGAAATCCCAACTATTCTCTGAATTCTTTTCCAATTTTTTCATTCTCTTTTCTATATATTTTCAAAACCAGTTTTATCCCTTACATTTCCATCCTGACTTGCTAAATAGTAGTGAATTTTTTATTGCTTGATGTGTAATCAGGTCAAACAAAATAAGCTTATATCTGCTCACTGGCGATCTAAATTAAATCCCATAGCTCTATTCGTACTAATATAAAAGTAAAGATTCTAATTAGAGGCCTCTCGACGCTTGTTGATCTTATCTAGAAACTACGGACTTGTAGATTGTCTAGGCCTCACGTAGAATGATAGAAGAGCGACAAGATGGCCGGGGTCTTATTAATGCGAGAGGATTGGTATTTTGAGTCCGGCACGTAGAGAGAGCTAATCAGATGCGCCCCCTTCGTCCATATGTACAATATCGGATAATCTTATAAATTGCCCGAGGACCTAGAAGGACCGGTCCTGTAACTGGTTTCGGTTCTGGTTGTCTTGTCCACCCAGCTCCATGCCTCCCGGGCTGGAACCACCAGTCTGGGCTATAGACCGCAACGATCCGCTCGCTCTTTCACAACCTTTTACACCATACATTCTACTCCTGTATCTGGAAAACTATTTGATTCATTTTGTTTTATAGAATTATAAATTTTATTATTATAGAATTCATGGAGATGAAAATTACTCCACGACAAGGCAAAAGGGAAAAATCAATATCGAGAATCATATAACAACTTTTTATGGGAAAGGAGTGGAATTTCTTGGTTCATCCGAATTTAAGAATCATCCAGCCGAGTAAAATATTTTTATAGAATTGAAAATGATATGTTACAAAATTGAAGAATTTCTTGAAATGGATTTGCCATCTAGAATGCTATCTTGAACTAAATCTGTTAATGCATTATTTAAGTTATTAATAGTCATTATTATTATTATAAGACGTATCCATATCATAATTACGCGTTCCTCGAAATAAGGGATATTCTATTCCATAATAGTGCCCTATTAACAACTGAGAAGAATGAATATTTGTTTCTGTATCCTCAAAAATTCGTCTATGCTTGCTAAGCATACACGAACGGCTTCCGGCCTTCGGGACTAACCCGAAGGCCACATAGAATATAAGTTTATTGACACCGGGCAAGCTCAAGAATATAGACTCATTACTTCGGACAACGAAATAATGATAATAATCTAAGGATGAAATTTTAACAAATGTGGGCTTATGATTTTTTGTCCGAACGGGAATGGGACAAGCACTATCACTATCACTGACAGTGATAGTGATTTACCTTAAATCCGTGTTTTAATACTCATGTGTCCGAATTGTACCGAAGTATCAAAGAAAAAAAGGCACATTTTGTTCTTTCTACAAGGTAATAAATTAATGTTCTGACATATTTTCATTTTTGGATTTCCAGAATTATTCTGCACATCGTTGAGGAAAATACAAATCCTATAGACCAGATATAATTATTGATGGGGTTTAAACTAACTTTGGTAAAGTTCAATTCTCGCTATGTATGTAGAGTTGAAGGGGTCTGATATTGAAGGTAGAGATGGTAGCCGATATACAGTCCGTATTGACTTGCGGGTTCGAATCGTGAGAATAAATTGTAAATTGTTAGTAGTACAGACAGGTTTGTAATTGCATGTCACCAGCAAGGCTACCTCTAGGCTATCCCGTCATGGCCGCCTCTGCTCCCGTGTCTATCCCTTCAGCAGCATTAAGAGGTAATTTCTCTGCTAATATCAAATGTCTCACCGCTGGATATGTGTGATGTGTGCTTGCCATCTGCCGTCTAGATTCCTCCTCATGTTCAACCAATCATATGAATTGTTTAACTCCAATTTCATCGGCATTGCGCATTAATGTTCTGTGGAGATTTAGGTTGTGTTAATTATTTTTAGCTCGGATTCTGACCTGATTTATGTCCTTCATTTGTATTCTGAAATCCAATAAATATTAAAAATACTTTATTAAGAAAAAATATCATCAACTTACCGAAATGCAGATAATTCGCGATTGAGATAATCAGCAGTTTTATACAGAACTTCGTTGAGAGTAAGTGAAAAAATAAAATAAAAATGCAAAATAGAAGGACCCCAAGTAAAAAACAAAATGGCAAAGATGACTCATATCCTCAAAAATTATGACAAAATTGTAGTTCACTAATTTTTTAAAAAAAGATACAGCAATAAATAATAATAGATATAATAATTTAATAATAGATACAATAATTGAATTAAAAGATATCTATAAATTAGATTATGCTAGAGTTACTGCAGTTATTTCAACCAATGGTTTGACACCGAATACTACAGTCAGTGCCACAAAATATCTGAAATAGTCAGAAGTCTTAGTAATATCTCAGCAAGCAGTACTACTTGACTCTGCTAGAATCGTTAGAAATGTTCTGAATGCCCAAAATTATAAATAAATAAATATTTTTATAAGTTAAAATAATACTTTTTACTGGATGGAACAACTCCCCAGTAAAAATATTCTCCAGTAATCTGAGAGACCCCACACATGATACAAAAATTCATACTAATCGGTATGTATTAGTGCATCCATTAATAAAAATTAAAAAATACTGTTATTTCTGTGTGTATCTTTGCAATTTTCTTAACATAGGCCCTTTGTTATTTTTTTTTTCTTTTCTTTACTCTCAACTAAGATCTGTGATCTATTTGTTCATAAAAAACCTTTTTTTACCAATTACGTATTTAAAAAAAAAAACTTTTTATAACCTATTTTCATGATGTAAACTTTTGCTTACATACTGCTGTAAATTGTTTATTTATTTTTTTTTTAGCTGCCAAAGAGCATCCAGAGACGTTCGAAATAAAGATATTTTTTTTTTTAAATCTGACGTTTTCTCTTAGCCAACCATTTCTTGACTTCATCATATTACCAACTATTTAATGAATAAATAAGGAAAATAATATTCCATCATTCAGACTGGAGTATTTAGTTTCTAGTTTTTGAACGATATACATCAACTCAAATGAAAACTCAGACTGTCTATGTACACTCATTGACAAGCATTCTCAGTGATAATGCTATTGCCTGTGATTCTAATTAATTCATGAGTCATTAATTGCGCTCAACTACTGGACTTGTAAATAACTAGTTTTCTCTCAACTCATTCAATATAGAATCCTGAAAAACAATTCTGCAGCCAATGTTTTTGAACAATTTGGTTTTCTTTAACAAGAAGACATTTGAATAAGAAATTGGATGACTTTTTTGGAACTTATGCGTTAAAAATGGTACACAGATGTAAAAATTCTATATACCTAGTAGAGTATCATAGTTTTTGTAGTAACCAGTGAGAACCATTTTGAGAATTTAGTAAATCGATATTTAATAGTTAGGTAGCGATATTGTTGTAATTCCTTGTGGAGATTTTTGTATCGAGTTGAAGAACTAGGTACAGTAAGCTCCAAAAATAATCAAATCGATTTCATTGTCCAAATTTTAAATTGTTAAGGGAAATATAAATTGGATATTATGAAGCATTGATTTCTTTGTATTTTCTGATTATGAGCTTATTCCAAAAACGCTTACCCAATCTTACAAATTCTATGTTCACGGGAGAACAATTGATTGTTTTACTTTAGTGTCGAGTAAAATAGGTAAAAACTTTTATTCTTAACACATCCATTTCTCTAATACTTCTGCAATTAATAGTAGCATCATTCAACTCAGTAGCTAATTAAGCCGTTTTGCACAGGAGAAAACAGAGATTTTGAGCTACACATTTCAGCTGAAAAGACATTCTTCTAAATTCTTCTAAAGAGCATTCCAAGGAATTTAATAAGCTGAGATAATGAATGAATGAATGAATTAAAAAAATACTTTATTCTGGGACTTCGTCCCATAAGAATAAAAATAAATACACAATAAACAAATTTAACCTAAAAATATGTCTATAAATAAAGAAAAAACACAAGCATAAAAAAACTAATACAAATATTATTAGTGAAGTATTATCATTTTTCTTTAATCTTTAGTGCTGTTCGTTTCATCAAATATAATAATTAAGATTTTCCATACCTAATATAAATAATACGTCATCTTGTTACGTCAAATATTTATTGAAATCATTTTCTGAGTTGACTGCATTTGACATATTTTTTGAGCCACTTGAGGTATCATCACTTGTTCGTTTATCAGAATTTCAAAGGAGGGGATTTTTGTTTATCAGATCATAGTGATAAAATTGAGTCCGATATAGTTAATTCGTAGCTGCTCCCACCCTCGGAATGGTAGTCGAGGAAAAGTGGGGTTCCCTGCCGGGCTTTTAGCAGCCCTGTCCACAGTAATAGCTCTCACAATTAGAACAGATTGATTAATCGGAAAGCACACGCTGATGCGTAAACTTTAACCATCTCATGGCTTTCTCTCGCGTAACATGTGCTTTTCAAATATTTCATTCCAATTTAAACTTTTAAGTCCTATGCAAACAAGACTTTCAAATCTCAATCGCAAATACTAATATGATGGGACAATTTAAAAAAGTCCGTCACGCAGGAGCTGCATAACTAAGCACTTTCCTCAGAATTTGGGTAGTGTAGACTGTTTTCCAGAACAATTTGCTTAAAATATCCTACATAAATAAAATAAAAACATGAATAGTTCTCTTTTAAATGTGTAATGAGTAACTGATCAATTATTAATTTGCTTCCAGAGTTATGTTTACACATGGTACCTATTACACTACGTAATAAATACAAAAAACCTCATATTATCGTATTTTGATCTAACGCAGGAACAGGATATAGTCCCTCTAGTGGTAGAAAGCGCTCCTTGCGGCGGCTTTGTGAACCTACGTCTGGCGGGCTTTTCTATCGAAATATATTACAAAGTAAACCCCCCCTTTCCGATTAACCGATTCAGCTCATTTTTACAACACTTCTTTCTCATGAGTTACCCACGACGTATACCGCGTTTCGTTACAATAAAGCAGAAATTACGACCGGTATGAGTATATTAGTAATTTGGGTCCGGAGTAAACCCCCCCTCCTAATGAACCGATTTAGTTTACTTTTACAAAACATATTTACCTGTAGATTACCACTACGAATACCGAGTTTCGTCGAAATATACCAAAAATCACGGCTGGTAGTGGCGAATTGGTATTGTGGGTCCGGAGTAACCCCCCCCCCCTCCTAATGAACCGAATTAGTTTATTTTTACAACGCATATTTACCTGTGGATTACCACTACGAATACCGAGTTTCGTCGAAATATACCAAAAATCACGGCTGGTAGTGGCAATTGGTATTGTGGGTCCGGAGTAAACCCCCCTCCTAATGAACCGATTTAGTTAGTTTTTATATCTCACTTTTCTCTCTTTATTACCACTACGAATGCCAAGTTTCGTTGAAATATAACAAATATTACGGCTGACATGGTCAAATTAGTGTTCGGGGTAAACCCCCCCTTCCGGTGGACCGACTTTGGTGGTTAACGAACTCGTTCAATCGTTTGCTAATTGAATGCTATATACCAAGTTTCGTGACGAAAAAACAAAAACTCTGGCCGCTATCGTGTTAACACACACACACACACACACACACACACACACACACATATATATATATATATATATAGATATATACATAAATTTTAACGGGGGTCATTTTCGGTGTCTACTAGGTAGGATCGATAAAGATTTGAAGAAATTCTTCAAAAATTCCGTCATGAGTCCAACCTCAATAGCTACTTTCCTTCGGAGGAAAGTGCTAAAAAAAAAGATTTATTTTTTTGTTAATTATAAGTCATATAGTCTAATGAACCAGCATTAGGATCAAAGTTTGATTCCTTAATTAACATAAATAGAGATTTGTATATCCATGAATGCTACTGGTTATTCAGCAGATGCAATAAACGGATTGGACATACCCGAATTACCCACGAATTTCTTATGACAAGACGCCACAAACCAATATGCAACATATGTAACACAGAACTTACGATTAAACATTTACTGACAGACTGCCAGAGAAGAAGCAGTTACAACATACCGTATGATATGCAAGAACTCCTAGACAATGATAGCCAGTACATCAACACTATACTGACTTACCTCAAGAACACAGGACTATACAACCTTATTTGATGAACGTCTGCAATGTTGGCTTATGAGATATTATATTTGCATCTATACTAAGCACTATTTATATGTGAACCCTACATCTAAAAAATTACGTAACCATACTCACTCCCAACACGAATAACCATGCTGATTTCCTAGCATAGCTCAGAGGATACTGTTCTTTGTGTAATCGCCATTGAAGCGGGCCAAAATAAATAAATATGTGTTAACCTACTAGCTGCTGTAATTTGCCAGTATTCATATCTTGTGGAATATTTAGTTTATTCCGACAACTGCATGATGTAACTATACGTACTGACTTTAAAAATGCACGTAAACAAAACCTCATGAATTATGGGCAAGGCAGCTGGACTTGAGTAACCTTAAAAAAAATTACGTTCCATCAAAACAGCAGAGTGGTCATCGAGCTAGACGAGAAGAGGATTTGACCACACAGAAATATCTCATGAAATGATATGACTAATCAACTTGTAACATATACAGTACCGACTTTAAAGTAAAAAAATATAATCAGAATAACACAAAGAATAATCTCCATAAGTCATTGTAAAATAATCTATTGAGATCTGCAGTTAATTGGAAATAAACAAAAAAAAAAAAAATATATATATATTAGAAATATTCGATTTTAAATTCCTTAGATACTTTATTTATTTATTCATTTCGAGAGCTTCGCAAGATAATTTTTTTTTAATATAGTAAGAAATTTTTAAAATAAAATTTTACAAGTTGAAAAATTATTTTAACTAAGAGAAAGAGGTTTGTCGCCCAAATATTGCACTTCAAAACATTAAACAGTTCATCAACAACATCTTATCGAAAAATATTAGAATAGACAAATTAAAGGAATACTTATGAAATTAAAGTGTTTTATCATGTATTAAGATTACTGACGAAAACAACGAGTGGGTTGTAAAATAATTTATTAGAAATCTAAGTATCTATAAAATAAAATAAAAAAAGTGTTTGTTTATTCGTTTTATTTCGGCACTTCGGATTTTGCAATTGGCTCTCCGGTAATATCTAAATATCTAAAAAAAAAAAAAAAATCCTTAGAAAATGAATTGCCAGTCTAAAATCTGATTTTTCGCTAGAGGAATATTAAGAATCAGAGCTTATAATAGATTCAAATTTTCGATTCAAGGCTTTCTATAAATGACTTCGATGAAATATAGCAGTTATTAAGTTGTTGAATATTCATCTCCCGGCCATTTAATCTCCCCAAAATCTCGGGTCCGTTGTCAATGCTAATAAATCATCTGGGAAATGTGAAGGACATTCGTTGCGCTGTCATTATATCTCTTGATTGTTTTTACTTTAATTCAATTTTATTAAGTTATATATAGGAGCTCATTATACGCATGCATGACGGTTTTTAGAATAATATTGTTCCATTTCCCACAAATCTTAGGAATTATGGGAATATGATAATTTTGCTCCTTATAAGACTACACATAGGTATTTAATTTAATGCATTATTTTCATGCACAAAATAGTATTGGCACTGTCTTCCAATCACCTTGTACATTTTTTCTTACTGTAAAATAGTATCTGAAAAAAGTAGGCAGAAATAAAAATCATTACATTTTTTCCCCGTAAGAAATTCCCAATTGTGACTTTTTGGTGACATCTCCTGATTTAAAAATACATTGTAAGATGACCGTTGTAAATTTTGGTATTATATGAAAATTTTTAATCTTAGAAACATTGCATGCCCAATAGGAATCGATGTACTGTACAGCTCAACTCTGGCCTATCCGTGTATGAGCACCCACGATATGTAAAGCAGCGTACTTTTGCTATCTGTTAATGTTATGGGTTTTTATCACCCTTACATCCCGTTTTCTTTAATTGCTTTGGTATGTGCCTTATATGCATTGGCTTATAAATGAGTAACTCGTTCCTATAGTTTTCTGACGGATTTACCAACTTCCGCCGGGTATATTATGCAGTAAATGTCCGAAAGCTTTAAGTAGCAGTTAAAATCCTGACAGTTGCTCACCATTGTCTCAACAACGCTATCCTCAATGACATCTCCTCAAGTAGAGAGCCCTGCTGATTTGCATGTAATGGCCGGGGGGAGATGGGATGTCCGCTAGCCTCTTCCTCTAATTGCACCGACAGATCCATAGATTAAAGAGATAATTTGAGAAATCCACAAGGCCTAATTTATACAGTTCCTCGGTGCTACGCCGGCTTCTTCCATAACCTTGCCGTCATTTGTAGCAACTAGTGCAAGGCTACGCCACTTATCATTTTCCCGCAAAATTATGTTTATAACAATGCAGGTTATCTGGCCTCTAACCCTCTTAATGAATGGATCCATTTGAATATGAAATTTTATAGTATTTTTCTATGAAAAGTTTGGTTGGTTGCTGATTAAGATTCCTAAGGCAAACAACTTCTAGATTATAAATGCAAGATTTCGTTATATGTAGAATGTTTGCTTTACTCATAAGGTGGAAATGTTAGTTTTGAATATTTGAAAAATGTTAAATTTAACAGCAATTTTTATATTATATGGTTATGTGTGTTAAGAAATTAACTCGCGCTTAGGGTAGACAACTCGATGGCCACTTAAGGTGGTGGCTATTCATTCGAAAATACAAAGCCTATCTCTGTTCTAGTTAGATAAAAGTGTTAAACTGAAGATAATACTTGCCAAAACCTTTCTTATTAGTAAAGGTAAGTCAAAATTAAATTAAAATGTTACTCCACTAATTACGTAGTCAGCTTATATTATCTGTATTTTACTCTAAGCTTTCCATATGACACCACAATAATTATATGGCAAGCCTTAAGATGACAATTCTAGGGGGTCGTTCTTTATTAAATTTATTTTAAATAATTAAAAATTAAGTAAACATTAGTTCAACTTCCATTAAAGCTATATTGTCCCCCAATATTATAATATTGAAGAGGAGAGCAATAGAACAACATACGTTATTCCTGCTCGACTCAGGATGGGCCACACATGATTGATTCTTTGGTATTTGGTAGCGGTAAAAGAAGGACCGGA
Organism: Gonocerus acuteangulatus; assembly: GCA_946811695.1. Taxonomy (NCBI): domain Eukaryota; kingdom Metazoa; phylum Arthropoda; class Insecta; order Hemiptera; family Coreidae; genus Gonocerus; species Gonocerus acuteangulatus. The sequence goes on along the minus strand of OX328124.1, from coordinate 46,829,194 downwards.
GTAGTGAATATATAATACTATTATTACAATTACTTATAACTTTACTGAATGTCACTTTTACGAGTAGGAGGTGAGTAAGACATTTGAGTGACTTTGAGTGAAGATATGAGCAAAAATTCGACTTTTTGAACTTTTTGCCCAACAGGAAAATCCTAATTAAAGTATTACTGTTAAGTAAACAAAAAAATACTAGTGTATAACAATCAGATCGAATAAAATAACTAATTATTGTTCGTCAGTTTTCAATATTACATTAATTAAAAAACTGCATGAACAATTAAAAACCGAAATATAAAATTATATAATATTTAAAAACATTAATGTTCAAATCACTAATTATTATCACTGGAGTTTAAATGAAAACTGCACGACAATCCCATAATTTATAAAATATTTTGGACAATTCATTTGTGTTGAATTTCCTGCTGTAGATTAGTTTGCAGGAATTACTGTTGCATCATATCAGTTTTACAGATTTTTCATTTCTTTACTTCTTTGCACTTCTAATTGTAAATCTCATTGCAAGAAAGAGATATCTCCGGGGAAACTTGCAGTTCCCTAAATTCTAAGCGTTCCTAGAATTCAATTTGCCTTTCTATTTGATATTCTCTAGTGTACATACCGTGGATCTTTTTTTCTTTCGGGTCTTCATCATCATGAGTAAGCACGCATGTCAAGTAAACGGCTCAATGGTAATGGATATATTATAACACATGAGAGTGATTTAAAATTTTCTGGAATTATAGTTTCCAGTACCTACAGTGCTAACTATTTGTTACTTGAAGTTAACATGTTTAATACTCTGTTTGAGAAAGATCCTTAAGCTTCTTGAATAATAATATGAATCCGACTGCGGTTGATGATTATTCTAGCGGCTGTGTCATCATTCATTCAGGGCGTAGGGCTCTCAGTGAAATGAGATGGTGTAATTGTATGAAGACATCGACCGGACACATGACACCGGACAGAACTGCTGGATGTCAAGGAGTGACAAGGATGCTGAGAATAATTCAAGCTTTGGCCACCCCGAAACTCATATCGACCCAGCCGTCCGCCCCGCATCTTCTACCGAACAGCGACTCTCTAATACGAATTACGGTCACGTGTTACCTCCCTCTCTCTATCTCTCTCTTTTTTCTCTCCCTCGGGGATTAAAAATGGAAATTCCCTGACATTTTCAAAAATCATCCCGCGAGAATGTGAGTGCCAAAGCCCGGTTTCGCCCCCCATCGCTGCTGCCAGGGGCACGGCCGCATTTAAAAACTCATCCCCGATATTGACATGTAAAAACACAAACGTCAATGCACCAGGGGATTTTTAGGACGAGCATGGGGTAAAATTACAAAAGTTCAATATGCTAAAATCTTTTTTGACATGATTCTCCCTACCCTCAGCTCCGTTTTCAAGTGAATGTGATTACCCGAGTGTTCTAAGTGACAGTTTTTTTTTTTTTTTAGTATGTGTTATTGTTTACAATATTTTTTCTTTCAGTATAAGTGATATAGGTAAGTTATAAATAATTTGGCAAACAAAGATTAAACGTGGTAAGATCTTTCACAGGACGACTATCAGTGATTATTCTTCAGCAGAGACTATCCCTTTTCGAGAGGCATGGATGTAAGGTTTTTTCCATTAAAAGAAAAGTTTCTGTTCTTCTGTTCTTTCTGTTATTCGTTAATCTCGAATAAATGCTGAAATGACAGCCGTTGGAGCCTTGCTAAGAAAATCCGCCATGAAGTCTGTATAATCTCGGGAACGGATAGCGTAAATTTTCACTTTCAGAATTCCTTTTCAAAAGAATCCCATAATAAAATAAATTAGTTACGTTTCTTAAAAGCAACTTTTTATTATTATTATATGTGTGCTTCTACTGCTAGGGTCATTAGCACCACTACAAATAATTGATATTATTTTAAATGGTCTCATAGCTTTCTTTTATATTTTAATATGTTAGAAAAATAAACATTTCATTAGAGAGCTGTATCCTAAAACCCAATCACTGAACTTAATCAATTCCTTAGAAATAATTTGTTGAAAAATGACATTACAACAATACCATGCTTAACCATACATGCATGTTATTTGATTCAAAACAATATTTTTTTTTAATCAGATACTTTAACCTTATATTTTCTTGAAGCAACCTTGTCCTTGACCATTGTCTTGCTTCAAGGAATTTGCGTGGCTCGCCATCTTTGAATATTCGCTCTAAATGGACGAACTATTTAATTTTATGAGATAAAAAAAGTTAGCTCTTGAGGTGACAAGAAGTCAAGGAATGGGTAGGATTCGGCTAAGAGAGAACATCAGATTCACCATGCTCCGTTTCTTTTTCTTTTAACTAAGTTCTCTATAAGACTACTGATCAATTTGTAAATAAAAAAAAAACCTTTGCTTGCCGAATATAAAAAAAAATTATTTTTCTTGCTGATTCTCGTTTGTAATTATGCATGGGGCGTATAAATATGGGGACTGCAGTCCCCCCCCCCCCCTCCCCAAATTTTTTATTTGATCGGTAAAAAGTGTCATAAAAAACGTAAAAATAAATTAAATAACATCACTTAGTTCGTAAAAAATATTTTATATTGGGTGCAATAGCATTTTAGTTGGCAAAAACTATTCCAAGTTCTAAATTGTTAGTATTCCATACTACGTATCAAGGAGGCTGCTAAAGACCATTCTAGATACGTTCAAAATATAGATTTGTTGAATGTCTGACGTTTTTTTCTGAGCCGAATCCCAGCCATTCCTAGGAATCATTTTTTTTCTAAAATCGCAAATGGGATTGTAAAAAAGGTTCAGGCTAGGAGCATAAACGGTGGTCGGTGTCACTGCTGCCGGAATCCGCCGCGGGCTCCTGAAGAGAGAGAGATGGAGCCTTCGCTCGGAGCATGAAGATTGTCTAGAAGAGCGGTGGTCGGTGTCACTGCTGCCGGAATCCGCCCGGGGCTCCTGAAGAGGGAGAGAGAGAGAGAGATGGAGCCTTTGCCAGGAGCATGAAGATTGTCTAGAAGAACGGTGGTCGGTGTCACTTCTGCCGGAATCCGCCCCGGGCTCTTGAAGAGAGAGAGATGGAGCCTTTGCTAGGAGCATGAAGATTGTCTAGAAGAACGGTGGTCGGTGTCACTGCTGCCGGAATCCGCCCGGGGCTCCTGAAGAGAGAGAGAGAGAGAGAGATGGAGCCTTCGCTCGGAGCATGAAGATTGTCTAGAAGAACGGTGGTCGGTGTCACTTCTGCCGGAATCCGCCCCGGGCTCTTGAAGAGAGAGAGATGGAGCCTTTGCTAGGAGCATGAAGATTGTCTAGAAGAACGGTGGTCGGTGTCACTGCTGCCGGAATCCGCCCGGGGCTCCTGAAGAGAGAGAGATGGAGCCTTCGCTCGGAGCATGAAGATTGTCTAGAAGAACGGTGGTCGGTGTCACTGCTGCCGGAATCCGCCCGGGGCTCCTGAAGAGAGAGAGATGGAGCCTTCGCTCGGAGCATGAAGATTGTCTAGAAGAACGGTGGTCGGTGTCACTGCTGCCGGAATCCGCCCGGGGCTCTTGAAGAGAGAGAGATGGAGCCTTTGCTAGGAGCATGAAGATTGTCTAGAAGAACGGTGGTCGGTGTCACTGCTGCCGGAATCCGCCCGGGGCTCTTGAAGAGAGAGAGATGGAGCCTTTGCTAGGAGCATGAAGATTGTCTAGAAGAACGGTGGTCGGTGTCACTGCTGCCGGAATCCGCCCCGGGCTCCTGAAGATTACCATAACTATTACCTGAGGACACGTCCCGATCCTATTAGGTCCTTCGGTCAGCGGCCTCCTACTGTCTCATTACAGACCTCTCTCTCCAGGCAATCACTCCCCTGCCTCCTACATAAAACATTCGGGCCACTCCCTATCTCACAGCTTTTCCTTTTAGTTTATTTCTTACACATCTATAACCTTTTGCTCCTTCTATAAGCTTCGGTTAGAGCTATTCAGTTGGGTAGGAAAGTGAGTGCCTTTCTTGATTCCCAATCAAGTATCAATGATGAAAGAAATCTTCTAAGTTTTGGTGGAAGTCACATTCTGAACCTTAGTTTACATTTCCCTTGGCTATGCAAAGCAATAGCAGATATATCACATCAGTTTTTCAAGTATTGATTAATCTCAAGCAGTGAGCTGTAGTATACATTGTCCAGGCTATGTAGGACATTGACAGCGAAAATACTATTCATCAAATTCTCCTGCAATTATAAAACCTCCACATGCAATCACAGAAGCATAAAACAATACATATATTATTCCAAAAACGTCGAGGTTTTCACTAGACCACTGGACTTAACTGGTTCTCATTGCACTTTAAAAATCTACTATAACCGATTGAAGGCAATACATGACTAAATTATTCATTCAAAGTTTTAAAATATAATTAGTTTGGCGGAATTCATTCAATAGATGTTTACTAAAATCACATGAATCTTATTACATGATTATAAACATAATCATTTATTGTCAATGTTTATCGAGGGTTTCTTCGCAAACTATGATAGTGTTCTCTTGAATTTTCTTCAGCTCATAACAGTGGTGACAGAATCCGAATAAACAAGGACATCGAACCCACAATAAGTAAGGCATTAAATCCTGTCATGAATTGTTTCCACGTCTACAAGGAATGCATATTTATTACACATCAAGCCATCTCTTCCATATCATTCCACAGGATGGTGACTTCTGTAATCGGTGGGAATTAGCATATGAAGTGAGTCTCGTCTATTATTAGTAACGCCATAGATTCGAAAAGACATGCAGTCTGCCTTCCACAAAATAGGTCTCGCCTTCACATAGTCTAATTAATCTCTGCCACACATTCAGGTCACCGAGCTAATAACAGATGGAAAGCGAAACATGCTAGCTTCTTACTGTGTCTCGCAACACTACTTTTTGCTTTTGGAATTTAAGCTAGGTGACTTTCAAGGTGTACCCCAGTGACAGGAGTTCTTACTATATTATTCCATTTAATTTCTAAACCTCATGATTCATGCGTTACATTCACTCTTTGTCGAAGACGAATCTTATTTTATAGATGTTCTCAGCCAGATGTCCCGCAGAGGCAGACAAGCGAACATTAACGAACATTTTTTTTTTTTTCATGGGACTCATATTCCTCTCATCCATCTCTTGTTCGACTCGTCACGTCCTCTCCACCGAAGTGCATTTTAGCCATAGGCTGTTCGCTCGTTAGAACATACTGAGTTCCTGAAAGTATAGCCAATACAATAGCCACTTCCTCGTCGCAATACGCTACTGGTTCGAGAACGACTTAGAGTCCCTTTTGTCACCCGATCTGAAATATTAAACACATCTGTGAACATGCAGCTCAAAGAGTCCAAATATGCACCAGTGTAAATGTATTTATTTTATAGCCCGGAATAAAAAACAAAAACAAAATAGGTTAATTGTGAAACAAAACTCAGCGATTGTAAAATCTAGAAATCAAAGCTGAGTGAATAGTAACTTCAGAAGTTGTATAATAATATTCTGGTTCGTCGAACCCTTACGGTTTCTGTCATGGCTTTTTCATTTCAATTATTTTTTAATCTAGAATTATTGAAAAATAATAATTCATTCGAGACCCAATATCGCTGCCAAGATATATCATCAAGCACTCACAGAAAGATTCGGCATTATGAAAAAGTACGTAACTGTATTTTCGCACAAAGACGTCTAGAAAATAATATAATTAAAATCTACTGTGTCGATGCTATGATTACGGACCAAAAGGTTCACCATAGTAAAACAGACTTATTCTAACATTGACAAGCATGATAACACTGCTGATATAATTAAAATCCCAGTGGATTAGAATATTCAGAGATGTTCGAAATTCTCAAAACTAGACCATTGAGTTGAAAGATCTCTAGAAATTAGATCCCGCTAGAGATACTGCAGTTTTTAACACTACCAATAGTTTGATACAAGGGAGTGATAACGGTGGTTATCTTCTCCCCACAAGCCCCTAGAGTGTCTGCAGTTCTCTCGTCCCTTTCCCAGCTCCAGTACTTCGTACTGCTGCTGGTTGAGGAGTGGGGTACGGCTGTCCCTAGTCATCTCGCTTCCTTGAGGAGACAAGGGGGTAGCTGGTGCAGACGCTCGTAATTTTTATATGTTATTTAGCACATTACAAAATGTAATTATTTTACAGAATGTAATATCATTAAATGAATAAATAAATTGAATTATTAGCTAAAAAAAACAAAACAATAGTTTGATACCGAGAACAACAGTCTGCGCCACCAAAATATCTAAAATTGTCGGACGAACTAACGACTAGCAAAACAAGCAGTATTACTCGACACTGTCTAGAATTTTTGAAACGTTTTTTTGTCCTAATAATAAATATTATTTTTTTTTTCAAAAATAAAAATAATAATTTTTACCGGTTGAAAATATCCTCCAGTAAGCTGAGACAACCCACCCCTTTAATATTCCAATACCAAATGTCTAACAATGTGTCATATATTCTGTTGCAGCTCTTGACAAGCTGGGGTTTCGACACGTCCTCGGACAGAGCAGTGTGGAACCGGTGCAGGTGAATGTAGCCTTCGACATAGCTAGCTTGGTGCTTTACGGATGTCAGGCTTTGCCCATCAGGCTGAAGATACTTCTAGATCGACTTTTCTCCGTTCTTCAGAGGGATGAGGTAGTCCAGGTACTTCGAGGATTCGGGTGGACCCAGGAAGACTACGCCAGGGGTTATATTCTACAGGTAAATATTTAATTCATATCTTTATATTACACACATATATATATATATATATATATATATATATATATATATATATATATATATAATGGGTAATGGGTAAAACTAAAACAACTTTGAAAAACACTGTTTCTCAGGAGGGGGAAAGAACATTTTCTAGTTTCAGGAGAAATAGAGATAAAAAGGAAAATAAACGCCAATTTAGATTGGTTTTTATCATTGAATATGTATATTTATCGTTGACACATGATATTTATCGTTATTTTATATTTTGCATAGAATAAATTTAGGGGTAGATAGTTTACAAGACCCGATCTTGGGACCTAATTTGAGCCCGGTCTTCGTTAGCCAAGATACCGGGTGGTGAAAATCTGGCTCCTGGTCACTATTTGGGGATGGGGCGACCAAGTAGGGTGGTTGAGTGAAATTTCCATCAGATTTCGGGAGAACGGGTGGGAACAGACTACGCTCCAACCACTTACGATCAGTCTTGCATGACTTAATACAGATTTTTGGAGATATACCTGGTTTATCCATAGTTTCTTTACATTCTCGCACAGGACCTCTGCAGTTGCTGCTACGCCAACTGCTTGCTTCGGGAGACGACCAGGCCGGGCGATCGGGATCTGGTCGTGTTAACTACCTACACTTTAATCCTGTAAAACGCTCCAACTGTACCTGTTACCTAAATAATGTATTTGGAAGCTCGGGGACCGTGTGTGTTAAGACGTGTGCACTTAACAGTCCGTGCCGTCGGGTCGTGGCTTCGATTCCCACGATGGAGTGGTGGCTTTTCTTCAGAAAAAAGAAAAGGTATCAGCCCTATCCTGGCTAGAAGAGGGTGGTAACCGATAGATAACCAGTCCTAAAATTCTTAGTTAACAATAATGGACGTTAAAATTAAATTATTTAGGTTCATACATGTTTGTAGACTGATGTTATGATATTGAAGGAGTATATTCGAGGTCATAGCTCAAAATTAGCGAGTTTAGAACTTTGGCGTTTTTGCGCCATACAATGAAATTCTTGAATTTTGGTATTATTCAAGCTACTATGAGTTAATTCTCAACAGTAGTTGTTTTTTTAATCAAATGAATCAATTTTTTTATCCACGTAACGTTTACATAAAATATGACGAAAATAACTAGCTCTTTGAAATTGGTGTGTTTGACATTTATCTTATGTAATAACGTTTTATAAAACAAAACGGCTTTACACCAGAAAAATTAGTTAATATTTCTTTATTCTTTATTACCAAAAAATAAGTAAAATGTATTATTCTAATAATGCTTAATTGCCCAGATAAAATCATATACCCTAGCCGCCATGATTTGTTTTTATGCATTTATTGTGTAGAGACGTGGATTGCGATTAGAGCTGTCTTTTTAAAGGTGGCCAATCTTTAAACACTATAGCGCAGGGCCATTATAAATTATTTCATAGCTGAATGGCAATCCACGTCTAGCTGAATCCCAAACAGTAATTCTTGGGTAACAGTCCAGCACGTCAATAATTCTGACAACGGTGAACTTACTCTACACCAACTTTGTGCTACTTGGTTTTACAGAACTAGACTATTTGGTTTTTCATATATTTATATGAAAACTAACTCGACATTTAGATTTGTTTCATCGTTTAAAAGGAAGTTTTAAATCCCTGTAAATAGGGTAAATAGTTTGGAGCAAGAAAAAATAAGCTTTCTAACAGTCCACAAATTTAATATTAATAATGAGTAGCATAACTAAGCACATTTCTCATGGGAGGGGTAGTTCCTCATAATCGGGTTTCCTCGCTATGGAGAGAGGGAGGAATCTTGTTAAATGACATTAAAATAACAACAACCAATTAAAAACTAAGACAAACAGAGACAAAATAGTGCACGAGCTGCATAACTAAGCACTTTTTTCATTAGGCAGGTAGTGTACGTTGCATTCCTGAATAACTTGCCTAAAATTACTTATTTAATTAAAATAAAACATTTGTCTTGCTCTTTTATGTGTGAAATGATCAGCCGACTTAATTATCAATTTTTTAATTAGTTTTCTTCCGGAGTGTTCTTTATGCGAGGTACTACACTACTTAATATAATACGCAAAAATTTAACATTTTATCGGTCATTTTGAATAATAAAACATTTCACATGTAAAAATAGTACATCCAACAATGACAATAATGCAGGAAGCGGATACAGCTGTTCAGCGCTCCTAGTGATAAAAGTAAAAACCAACGTCCGAGTGAGTTCGGTGGCTCAATTCAATTTGAGCATAATATATAGTAAACCCCAACTTCTAATGAACTGATTTAGTTTATTTTTAAAACTCATGTTTCTCTTTAGATACCTACGACGTGTACGAAGTTTCGTTACAATACAACAGAAATCAAAATTCGGGTTAGAAGTAAACCCCCCTCTCAGGTGGACGACTTGTGTTTAGTTTTACAACACGTCTTTCTCATTAGATGCTTACAACGTTCATCGAGTTTCGATGCAATGTAGCAAACATTACGAACGGTATGAGCATATTTGGGACCGGAGTGAACCCTTCTCCTGGTGGATCGATCATGCTGGTTATCGAACTCGTTCAATCATGTGCTAGAGGAATGCTTTGGAAAGTGTTAAAAGCAGTGTACCTTAAGGATTACAGGTGTCAGCTGTCCCACTTATTTTGACAAGAAACGAGTTTCCTTAGTCAGGCCAAATGTCAAATTCCCTGGTATTAAATGTTTTTCTAAAGTAATTGTCATTGCTCTGAAATAATTTTCCTTATAGCTCGATTTTGTGTAAGTGGAAGTGTGAAACTCTTTTTACGAGAAGAAATCGGGGTTTAGCAAATTAAAAGAAGCACGGTAAAAAAAAAGCAAAAGGAGTAATTTGACGACAATTTTACTTTTAGAATACAAAACAAACCGATTGTTATTATTAAAGTCCCCCAGAGTGTTCTGAAATTGTCCAAGAGGCTCAAAAAAAAAAGAAGAAAATGTTCTTTTTGACAAAGAAAAAATATATTTCGGAATAGGACTGTGATTGTCATAATGAGGGAGTATTATTGATATGACTTAAATTGACCAATTCTGTTGTTGGGTAAGGAATTTAGCTCTTTAAGTTTTTTTTGGTTAAGAGCCTACCCTTGGAAATGGTTATTGTCATCTGGTAAATAGCTAATTGAGGGTCCTAAACGGGACGTTTGAGGCAATGATCTCTCTCCGGGCTCGGGTTAGGCATCAGAATCTACCTGCCTCCGGCCATCCCGTAATGAACATACTCTCTCTCTCTCTCTCTCTCTCTCTCTCTCTCTATATATATATATATATATATATATATATATACATAGACATAGACATATACATATACATATATCCCCCTCTCTCACTCGCTGAAATCTGTAAGACATACTTCTTTTCTGACTATCGTTATCTCTTTACTTTAGAAGGCTTAAATATATGTAACAATAATAACAATTGTACGCTCCTCTACTGTAGGAGTAATAAAAATGTAAAAATCATTGCTTGAATAATGTAAAAAGTACGAAAAAGGTTTCAATTCAATCAATCGTTTTGGAGTTTCTGAAACCAAAATTTGTAGCTCTTTCCAATTGGAAGAAAGGTCAAAAAAATCACATTTTATCTGGGTTTTTTTCTGTTTATTAGATCACGTCAAAAAAGTTACTATAGGTTTTGCTTGAAACCTATCAGAACAAAATACACGAAAATGTGGTTGTGTTTCTCTGTTAACCCGATAACCGCCAGAGCTTTAGTTTTTCACCACGAAACTTGGCATATAGCATTCCCCTAGCAGACGATTTAACGATTACCAATCATCTAGAGAACCAATCTGGACCAATCTGGTTGGAGATTACTCCGGACCCAAAATTAATAATTTGCCTTTACCGGCCGTAATTTTCGTTTTATTGCAACGAAACTCGGTATACGTCATGAACATCTTAAGAGAGAGATTTAGAATTAACTAAATGGGCTAAGTAGAAGTTTCGTTTACTCTATATTATGTTTGAAGAAAATTGCCACCAATCCGACAATGGTTGTGTCTTCTAACGCTAGTGGCGCTTTATCCGATCTCTCCGTTCTTTTAAATGTAGGATGTTCTCTATTTACATGTGGACTCTACTCATATTCCTATATACAATAAACAAAAATGTAATGTTTTTGTGCATTTATTAATTAGTGTAGTACCTCGCGTACTCTGAGGAGAAAAATTAATTAAATAAAGTAATAATTGATTAGACTGTTCATTATAAATATAAAAGAGCAAAACTATTCATTTTGATTTATTTATTTATAATTCTTCACCCGACTTGTTCAAGAGCAAATCGCCTATGTAGCGGGCTCGGAAAAATCAAATACATAAATTATTTATTTATTTTTCTAGGTTATTTTAGAATGAAAAAATAAATACATTTTCAATTCAAATAAAAATATTAAATATTTTATGAGGGATCTTGTTGAGAAGATATTGCGCATTGGTAGACGGAGGTGTTCAGCGAATTACGAATTCATGCTGTTTGTGGAAAGGGGGTTGTCCCCCGCCGTAATGCAGCTTGGTGGTTTAGGTCCGAAATAATTTATCAGCGGTCTCCCTCAATCCGACAAACACTCTTAGTAATCAATGGCCCGTTCTATTAGTGTCACTTCTATCGTAGCAAATATATTCTGATCCTTCCATGATTTTATATCGGAATGTGTGCATAGGTGTTTTGCTGATGATATGTCTGCCAAAGGTCATAGCCACGTAGAATGCATCGGTTCCCGTTGAACACCGAAGTTTAACAGCGTGGCCAGTTCCTGAATGGGTGTCCGACCATGAGCTGTTGGCATTATGAAAGGGCGCCAAACCATAGATAGCCCGTGTTTAACAGCCAAAATGTTGATATGACGTTAAACACACACAAAAAAAAGTATGTATATCATGTGAGTTCATATCGGCAGTTAATTCCTAGGCTGCTGATTTATCACCTAAAGGCAATGTTTAGAGGAGATGGTATGGTCAGTATTCTGCTCCGACTGCCATGTTTTTGATATGGTTCGTTGTTTTAAATACATAATGTCGGGTCAATCTGGAAATTAAAAACGTGAGTTATGAGAGACATTTAATATGTCATTATTTGTATGACGACAGCACATTGAAATGGTGCCGTTACTAGTTATTGTTCTATGTTACTATTATTATTATTGACTCTTAGGGACTTGCAAATAAATAAAAGAAAAGAGTATTTTGAAAATCATCATGATTAAATATACTTGAAGATTGGTGTAATGCACCCGAACGAAAAATCCTACGAAGGGAAGCTGTACGAGATACATTCGTTTAGAAATTTGTAGAAAAAATTAATATTTATGATTTCGCATTAATTTAATATAGTCTAAACAAACTCTAATTGCCGGCTTTTAGTCCGACACCAAAATTAAGCACATGTCATGATGTTTAGAAATTTTAAATAATCTAACACGCAAGAATTCCACCAAATTTCCTTATTCCTAAGGTCTATTGAAAGAGATAATTTAATCTTGTAGCTATTAAACAACGTATATAATTTCAATAAAAACACAAAAATAATAAATAATATTGTTAAGCAAGAATGGTATTTATCTATGCAGAAGGAGCAGAATCCACCAAGAGAAGTATTTAGAAATCTTAGATTATTTATTTATTCTCTTTTGAGCATCACTACATAATCGATTTAGTATTT
>OX328124.1:46051769-46066769 GCA_946811695.1 Gonocerus acuteangulatus | reverse complement strand
TGTGTGTGTGTGTGTGTGTGTGTGTGTGTGTGTGTGTATGTTTATATATTCCAGGGGATGTCCCAAAATGTTTCTAAATTACTTCAAATTCTTTGGAGGCTTAGGGTTGATAAAGCAGTAACATTTCGTCTTCATCTACCTTATTTATTATGTACGATCGATATGTTTCGGACCTTTTTTCGAACCTCTTCAAGAATAATTCTTGTTCGAATGTCCTCTCGTCAATATGTACTCTAGGTGTAAAAAGTACGGATGATGGCACGAAACATATCACATTTTTAGCAAGCGGTTTAATAAGTATGTGGCGTGGGGTATGTGTGTCTGTCTGGCCATATCTCTTTTTTTCCATTTTACAGTCCCCCTAAATAAACGAACAACACTTAATCTGTGCATTATAAAGAAAAGGTATATAGAAAGGGAATCTCAAAAAATACTACTGAACTAAAAATCAGTCAAGAAGTAGTTACGTTGAGGAATTTTAGGAAACCTTTTTTTTTTTTTTTGTCAGTTTGTTTCTAATCAGAACTCAGCCCTGAAAGGAATTGGACTGCCTTTAGAAGAAAGGAATGAAATGAAAGCCCGTTCAGGGGAAGGTAATGCGAGAAATAAATGAAATTCCTAGGCAGTTGATAAAAAGTCTACAGAGCAGAGGAATTTCTCTCAGATGGAGTCTAATTGTTGGGTCTCCTTTAATTTTGCAGATTGATTTCAAAAAGGTCATGCTTCTTTTATTGCTATCAAGCGAGCTTATCTTATTGGGCTCAGCTTTTTTTTAATAAAAATATATTTTTTATTGAGAAAAAGCAATTGAAGATTTATTGAATTCTTAAATTGTAAAAGGAACGAGTCTTTCAATACCCACGTTTTCTCCCTGCTAAAGAAAATCTTATTCAATGACTTGGGAACTCCTTTCAATTCATAATTATTAGTTGAAAGGAGTAGGCAAATCATCGAATTAGGAATTTTTATTTTCCTAATGCCAATTAGCGCCGTCATCCAGGGTGGAGCGAGGAATTTTCCCAACGAGCCGTGGGATGAGAAAATTCCTGCCCCCGGTGGGGATCGAACCCACCATCTCTCGCCACGGTAGACCCCAAGCCAGGTTATAAAATTAGAATTTGTTTCCTCTTATAATTCATCATTTAAGAATGGAAATAATTCTTTAACAACGAAGCCCTACAACAAAAAAAAAATCGATACCGAAAATACCTTATCCTTATATTTTTTTTAAAGCGCTGAATCTAATCAAGACTTGAAAAATGTTTGACTCGCAGGAACTGCGCCATCTTAGTGAATTTCCATAACGTTCTTATCCCTAGTGACATCTGGAAGGCTTGGAATAGATATAGCATTAGGTACTCGGCCTCCGCCTCCGGCTCATAATAATATATTCAAGTCCCATTAAAAAATATGTTTTCCTCAAATACTTCCAGAACTCCAAATGTAACCAAAAATAACTAAGTTTTCATAAATAAACGTGTAGAAATTATTTCAATTGAATCTCAATTTTCAATTGGATCAAAGAACAAGTATCAAAACCGAAAATTAGTTTTAAAAACTATTTTTACCAACTTTTCTCGAGAAAAGTACAAATGGCTTTATACATTTTCCTACGTGAGAGAACCTGTAAAATAAGTTCCCGCAAGCATATTAACTCGAAAACATAAGCGGAACGATCTTTTTCGCTCCGAAACCCATGTTTCGGCCGACGGATTCTGCTAGTTAACGAAATGGATTTTTGAAATTAGACGAAAATTTTATGAATCAAGATTTATAAAAATTGGACATTTTCCAGCCGGTGGGAAAGCGAACACACACACAAACACACACACACACACACTCACACACACACACACACACACACACACACACACACACACACACACACACACACACACACACACACACACACACACACACACATATCGCGAACTCCGCGATTAACAATTGATTAATCGTAATAGTCGATTTTGCGATTACGATTAATCAATCGTTATCGTGCGGCTGCTGTTTACCCATACTTAAAGTTAGGTAAAACTGCAGTTTAGCGTCCTCCAAACCGATTTCTTTCAAATGTTGTGCAATAACGTATTTTAGTGCACTAAACACGAATCCGTTAAAAAAAAAGTTCGCATTCTACTAGGAAAGAAGTTATTAAGCACTAAAGTTCACTGTCAGGGGGGTTATGAGAGCATTCACGGGTATGGAAAAGTTCGTAATAAAGAAGTTTAATTGAAATTTACCATCAATTATTTAAATTCACCAGCAGTTATTTATTCACAACCATTTTTGTTAAATAATGAAACACTCTTCACATTTCTTGTTTCGTTTACGAAAAGTATTATACAACAGAAATCCCTATATAATTAGCTAATGCCTTCATAATTATTAGTCCATTCTAATTCTCGCCTGCTGAACTTTAATTGTCAACATACTCCTATTTTATAAAAAAAAAAAATAGCACTGAAGTTGCACGAATTTATTATTCTCTTCAAACGAGCTCATAAATATGAAGAGAGCTTAAAGGCATTTTTCTGTGCGATTAGGGATTTGTATCCACCGAACATCGCATCTCATGAAGAAGAAAGCTAAGAAGGATGTCTAGGAAGATAAGAAGAATGTCTAGGACGACTTTTAGGCATACATGCTATGCGTTTCTTCTCGCTACGCTCGCTCAAGAAGATATCAAAACCCTAGTCAATCCAACTCGCTAAAATTAATAGAATTTTATTTATTTTAGCGAGTTGGATTGACTAGGGTTTTGATACCTTCTTGAGCGAGCGTAGCGAGTGGAAAGGCATAGCACGTATGACTATAAGTGACAGGTGACGACGGGTGAGGTTGCCCTTAAAATTGACAATATTTTTGAACAAATGGTTTATGAACATTTAAAATGAGAGTTCTCTGTTTCCCAATGTTACAAATGCGCTGTTTACGCCTACTTTTAGAAGGTTCCTATCAGTGAATGTTAGTGCTTAATAACTTCTTTCCAAGTTGAAAGCGAACTTTTTTTTATTCGTATTTAGTGCATCAAAATACTTTATTGTGCAAAATTTGAAAGAAATCGGTTTTGAGGACACTTAACTGCAGTTTTACCTAAAGTTATATGCGGTGCATGCCCCGGGGGCAGTTAACCTGTTAATTTCCGGATATACATAAAAAAAAGGTAAAAAATAGCACTAAAATCTCTTCACACTTCCTTTACGCATCCGGACCTACTCCTGCACACAGTAAGTACCGGAAGCGAGCCCTTAGGGACCCGGAAGTGAACACGGGTGAATCTGAACTGACTGGAAGTGGGCCTGGGTGACCCAGGTGTGAGAAAATGTTAACTAGAGTAAAACGGAAGTGGACCAGGAGTGGGCAGGAATGCCATTGGATGTTGCCCACAGCTGGCCGGAAGTGGACCAGAGTAGATCATACGTAGTTTGGGGTGTACTGGAAATGGCCAGAGTTGTCCGGAAGTAGTCGGGGTCGACTAAAATAGGACCGGAGGAGGATCAATTGAGGACCGGAAGTGAACTTTGGAGTGGCATTTGTGTTAAAAATTCGCGGTATTTTTTATCAAAATACTTTTTGCTTTACAAAACAATCAAAATTAATTTAATTGCAATTAAATCAATCGCGATTAAATCAATTGCAATTAAATCAATCGCGATTAAATCAATTGCACATTTGCAATTAAATCAATTGCAATTAAATCAATTGCAATTAAATCAATCGCGATTAAATCAATTGCAATTAAATCAATCGCGATTAAATCAATTGCAATTAAATCAATCGCGATTAAATCAATCGCGATTAAATCAATTGCACAATTGCAATTAAAATGTTTAATCGCGATTAAATTAATCGCAAATGGCAATTAAAGGAATTAATCGCGATTAAATCAATTGCGATTGATTCAATCACGATTAAAAAGTTAATTCTTTGGTCATACGATTGAAAAATTAATTGATTGATGCCCAACTCTGGTTTCTAGACCGGATTCGGACCGACGAAGAAAAATTGTGGCATATATTGTGTTTTAAAAAGGTCTACATGTTCTAAATCTTAACCGATTTCAATCCATTTTTTTTTAAATAAAAAGAAATAACATTTAGAACAACTTTGCCAATTAACAATTTTGTTTTTTGTTTCCCTTGTTTATTAAATTGCGTGGAAAGACGTTTATAACCATCCAACATATATAACCTTCCAATTTTTATAATCTTCTAATTTGTATACCCTTCCAATGCTTATAACCTCCTAGTTAACTTTCTTATAAATAATTTTAAAATATGACTACCAATACTTCTCTTACCTCTAACATTCAACCTAATCGAAGGTGTCTATGCATATTAGGTGGTATTTCTTAACTTAATCACTCATTTTCACTTCACTACGAGGTCATTAATGACGAGCTGTGTCTAAATCGGATCGGATCGGGCTAAGACCAATGTAGGCACTCACGTCGGCCACTGTTGGCCGTTGTCGATCAAACGAAATCGGGTCGGGAAAAATACGGGTCGAAAGTAGATGCAGCCTAAGGGAAAAAATACTTCGATTTCGCTGTCAATTTCAAACGGAGGGAGCTAAGTAATCATTCCGATGATTGATTTGCAGTGTTCAGTTTACTATTCAGAACTCAAAAAACAAGAAGGTAATAAGCTGCCCTAGCCTTCTGTCCTCTATCCGACCAGTAGGAACGGTGTAGATTTGCCGTCCCTGAACCACTAGATGACTTAAATTGTATTCCAACGAAAGTATTTTCTGATGTACAATTGGAATTCGAATGTATTATAGAACTATAGTACATTCAAGTCCTAGGAAGGAAATAAGAGAGAGTACAAAATATGAAAGGAAGTTGAAATTGTCTCTTTGAGAATAGTCTTATCCAGGTATTTCGAAAGATAAACATAGAGGCAGTCACTTGTTGTAGGGGATATACGTATATCGGCATGCTTCTTTTTTCACTCAAAGGCTAGTTATTCTATGCAATTATTTCAAAGTATATACGAATTTGTAACACTTTCAGGATTTGGCACGGATTAATTCTTTCCTTACGAAAAGGTATGAAACCAGCTCACTGGAAGTAAGGAGGAAAGAAGAAAAACCACGAGTGCATGGAAGAAGATTCTAGCCTCAGCAGTACCAAAGTAAGATTCCATGGCAACAGGCAATTCACCATTCACTTCAGAACCTAATTTTTTTTTTTTTTTTTTTTTTTTTCAATTGATCTCATTATTGGTTATTTCACTCAGAATCTTGTAATATGAAGGTTCTGTGCTCAAGGTATCCCAATTTAATCCTGGATTAACGTCAGAAGGACGCTCAGACGAAGTTGAAAGAGACCTACCCAAGCTGCCTTTTTCTGAAGGAAGAGAAAGCCACTGCTAAACAGTTTACAGGTCACTGCAGCAGATCTTTGGGTCGCTGTCATTTGAGTCGCCTTAGAACCTGTAGTTACCTCAAAGTTTTACAAGGCACTGCTTACTGCAGAAGCCACATAAGTAAGGCTGTAAATGCCTAATCGTAATATCCATCAAGAGAAGTCACTGTGACATGAAAACTGTAGATTTATTTAAATGTTAACGTCCATTCATTATTGACAGAGAATTTTAGGACGGGTTATCCACAGGTTACCACCCTTTTCTAGCCAGGATAGGTCTGATGCATTTTCTTTTTTTGAAAGAAAAGCCATCATCGCCAGTGGGAATCGAACCCACTACCCTTGGGACAGAGTTTTAAGTACTCACGCCTTAACGCTCACCGCCACCGGGCCTCCTGAAACCTGTAGAGCGCACAGAATAGATTAATATTGAGGGATAGTGGCTAACGCCTTAGATTATCATGCGGGACATGGTGTTTTCGAATCCCTTCGGTGACAGGAATTGTCTCATCTCACGGCTCGTTGAAAATAAATTCTCGCTGCTCCATGGATGTCGGCGCTAATGGCCCAGATTACGGTAAGCCGAAACAATTGAGGGATAGTGCGTTTAATTATCGTTTGACCTTCTCCCTTGTTGAAATTACATAGGGATAACAGTCGTTATTTCAATGAAAAACATGGAAACTTGATAATATTAGAGACAGGTCGATGGTTCGTGCAATATCCTACAAAATGCCACAGAAGGGGATTAGTAGACATTTAAATATATTACAAATAATCAGTTGACATTGTATGATCTTAATTAAACACTGCAAATAGAATTGCCATTAACAGAAACTAAGAAGTTAAGATAAAGTCAATTGAGACAAAATGTTGAGAAAATATTAACCTTGCTCCATCTTCAGTCTTCTCAGAGCGGTAGTTTGTCAAAGGGCCAAGATCTCCCACTCCACTTCTCGACACCAATTTCGCTAGAAAGCTACTTCCCTCTGAGCACATTTTTCTTTTAATCAGTTTGATTTATTCTTTCAAAATAATGCTTTTACTGCTATGATCTGTTGCTTCATCTCCAAATTAATTTCTAAGCAAAAAAAAAAAATTGATATTTTTATTTCTATTATACACAAATGTCCACTTTCGTGACAACGGGCCGGCATGCCCCGTTGCCTGATAACTATTTTCGTGATAACGAGCGGGCATTCCTCGTGTTCTGATAACCACTTTCGAGTCAACGGGCCGCCATGCCCTGTGCCCTGTAAGCCACTTTCGTGACAAGGGGCCGGCATGCCCTATGTCCTGATAACCACTTTCGTGACAACGGGCCGGCATGCCCCGTTGCCTGATAACTACTTTCGTGATAACGGCCCGGCATGCCCTGTGTCCTGATAGTCACTTTCGTGACAACGGGCATTCATGCCCCGTTGCCTGATAACTATTTTCGTGACAACGAGCCGACATTCCTTGTGTTCTGATAGCCACTTTCGTGATAACGGGCTTTCTAGCTCCTTGGCCTGATAACCACTTTCGGGTCAACGGGCCGGCATGCCCTGTGCCCTGATAGCCACTTTCGTAATAAGGCTATTTATTCGGTTCTAATCTAAATATTTCGAAGAGGGGAAAAATCTTCAGATACATGACTAGTTTCTCATCCAATAAATGCGTCCATAAATTTTCGAGGTATAGAGAAAGATTATCAATGTGGAAAAGTAATGTAAAATGTATTCCAGTGACCCCTTTTAGATGCCCATTAATACAATAAAGAAAGAAGGGGCTGTAATGTATTTGTAGCTACAAAGAATACACGTGTGTTGTTATTTCGCTGCACGGGGATGTCCGAGGTGTCTATTGTAAGTGGAATAATAATAACACGCCGAAGGACTCTTGCAAGCTTTAGAAAAAATAATTACAGTCCAGTCAACGAATGCTTAAAAATAGCTATAGGTGGAAATTTTTGGAACACAGTTTTTGACTTCGTAACTTTGTTTGGCCTAGATAGGAGGTGAACATATCAAAAGTCCTCGCCCCTAGCCTTTAAGCCGGGGGGAAGGGGGGCTTTAGAGGGTCCCATTTTTCGGGTTTTCACTTATATCTCGGAAACCCTGCTTCCTAGCGACATGTCTATTCTATAACTAATGAAAGCTGATTAAATTTCCTACAAGTTCTATTCTATAAAGTTTTTCAAGATATCTTTAGGTTTCGAAATATCCGCTCTTGAAAGTCGGTCATTTTGGGGAAAAACACTTTCGCACCATATTTTTTTCCCTTTTTGACGGGATAACTCTTCAGCGATGAACCCAAAAAATAAATAACGGTTATAGAGTTGTAGAGTATTGCATTCCCTTCAATAATATATATTACTTTGCTATTTTGTGTATTTTCCTTCAAACGTAAAAATAATTTCAGTGTTCGCCAACGGCCATAGCCACGTTGAATGCACCGGTTCCCGTAGATCACCGAAGTTAAGCAACGTCGGGCGTGGTCAGTACCTGAATGGGTGACCGACCACGTGCTGTTGGCATTAGAAAAGGGTGGTAAACCTGTAGATAGCCCGGCGCTAATAGCTAAACAGTTGATGCGCCGTTAAAAAAAAAAAAAAAAAAAAAAAAAAAAAAAAATCAGTGTTCATCGTGAAATCTGAAATTTAGCGACTAATAGTCCAGTTAGCTAAGATTTATAGATGGAAATGTTTGGAACACAATATTTGACTTCATAACTTTGTTTCGGCTAGTTAGGAGGTCAACGTATCAAAAGTCCTCGCCCGTAGCCTATGCGCCGGGGGGGGGGGGGGGGTTAGAAGGCCCCATTTTTCGGATTTTCACTTATATCTCGGAAACCGTGGGTCATAGCGACATGTCTAGCCTATAACAAATGAATGCTGATTAAATATGCTACAGGTTCTATTTAATAAAGTTTTTTCGAGAGATCTTTAGTTTTCGAAATATCCGCTCTTGAAAGTCTGTCATTTTGGGAAAAAACACACTTTTTGCTCTTTTTGACCGTATAAAAAAAAAACAAATGCCGTTTATAGGGTTGTAGAGCATTACATTCTCTTCTAGAATATATATAATTTTACTATTTAATGTATTTTCCTTCAAACGTGAAAACTGTTTTAATGTTTATCGTGATATCTGGCGACAACTGACCAATGAACCTTTCAATTTCTCACCATTTCCAGTCAATGTATAGTCCAAAATATGCTCCATTATGTAAATATAGTGAATACACGCGTCTAGTACTCACTTTGTATATATATAATATAGCACAAAATATATAATTTTGGGCCCATTGACCAGTTATTCAAACTCAATTAGATAAGATCTTGTCCATGGTTTTGCTAAGACCATGGGAGTGCGTATATAACGTTTAAAAGAAAATACATAAAATAGTAAAATAATATATATTATTGAAGCGAATGGAATGCTCTACAACCCTATAGCCGACATTTATTTTTTGGGTTAATCGTTGAAGAGATATCCGGTCGAGAATATAAAACTGTGTGTTTTTTCCCAAAATGACCGACTTTCAAGAGGGGATATTTCGAAACCTAATGATATCTTGAAAAACTTTATAGAATAAAACGTGTAGGAAATTTAATCAGCTTCCATTTGTTATAGAATAGTCATGTCGCTAGGACGAGGGGTTTTCGAGATATAAGTGAAAACCCGAAAAATGGGACCTTCTAAACCCCCCCCCCTCCCCCCCCCCCCCCCCGGCACAAAGGCTACGGGCGAGGACTTTTGAAATGTTTGCCTCCTATCCAGCCCAAACAAGTTTACGAAGTCAAAAATTGTGTTCCAAAAATTTCCATCTATAACTGGACTGTAAGGAAAAGTTTGATTTGACATAGTTTACCCTTGGAATGATAACAGAGGACAAACTAGTATGTAAATGAAATGTTGTTTTAAATTTTAGACAATTAAGTCCACCATTTCACTCTAGTTCACATGACCGGCAGCAAAAATATAAACAAATGTCTGCTCAGATGCTTGGTAACGAGGCAATTTCACTACCAATCAGCCATAAATAAAAATACAACTTTTTACATTTAACTCAATTATTCTAAACAAATATAAATACGTAATTATACCTTAGTCGATTTATCTGCTTTTGAAAAGTCTCATTAGATTACAATGTTAGATAGAATTTTTTTAATGTAAAACCAAAACAAAAATTACAGGCATTTGCATTTTCATCTGAACCTAAATAGTCACATGTCTTTAGAATGTGCGAACTGAGCTGGTTAAGTCGGGTACTTCTGATTTTACGATAATATGATCATATGAATATAATAATTGGTTAAAAATGGGTATCTCTGTGACTCACTGATTCGTGTATCTCAGCCTCGGTGATGCTGTTGTGCAGAGATGGGCATAATTTTATTTATAAATAAAAATACGAATTTATTCGTACTTTATACATTTGTGAATACGAATATAAATAAATTCGTACTTCATATATTTGTGAATACGAATATAAATAAATTCGTATTCATAAGTGTGAATACGAATTTATTTTTATTCACATATATTAAATATAAAAATACAAATAAAATTTTATTCGCAAATTTTTCTGCGAATAAAAATAAATTCACAGAAAAAATTGTAAATAATCACAAAAAACGTGAATATTTACAAAAAATCAAGCGATTACAAAAAAAATCACATTAATATATACGAATAAAAATTTATTCACATTATAATTTGTGAATAAAAATTTATTCACAATAAAATTCGCAAATAAATCATGAATTTATTCGTATTAAGATGATATTACGAAAGTTA
The DNA here is from genome assembly GCA_946811695.1 of Gonocerus acuteangulatus. Taxonomy (NCBI): domain Eukaryota; kingdom Metazoa; phylum Arthropoda; class Insecta; order Hemiptera; family Coreidae; genus Gonocerus; species Gonocerus acuteangulatus. The sequence goes on along the minus strand of OX328124.1, from coordinate 46,056,617 downwards.
TTGAAGGTGATTTTTTTTTTTTTTTTAAGGCATTTAACGTCTAGGTTATTAGCGCCTAGATTTTTTGTTTACCCCGAGTCCGCCGCGGGACCACCAGCCATGCTGCAGGGACACAGTTTGTCATCTGTACCTCCATCAAAAAAAAAAAAAAAAAAAAAAAAAATCACCTTCAATAACTTTTGTAATATCATCTTAATACGAGGAAATTCATAATTTATTTGCGAATTTAATTGTGAATAAATTTTTATTCACAAATTATAATGTGAATAAATTTTTATTCGTATATTTTAATGTGATTTTTTTTTGTAATCACTTGATTTTTTGTAAATATTCACATTTTTTGTGATTATTTACAATTTTTTCTGTGAATTTATTTTTATTCGCAGAAAAATTTGCGAATAAAATTTTATTTGTATTTGTATATTTAATATATGTGAATAAAAATAAATTCGTATTCACACTTATGAATACGAATTTATTTATATTCGTATTCACAAATATATGAAGTACGAATTTATTTATATTCGTATTCACAAATGTATAAAGTACGAATAAATTCGTATTTTTATTTATAAATAAAATTATGCCCATCTCTGCTGTTGTGAATCCAACCAGAGGAGGTTATGCTCTATTAGCTTAAAAGAGCTGTGCTCTCAGACAAAATCGAATGACCTCGAATGGTTAGATATTGTTCCCATTGAAAGTACTAATGCCTATTGAAGGATGTAACGTACCAACAGGTTGTAAACATCAAATCAGAAAACGGTCATTTTGCTTTTGTCCAAACTTATTAATAGTATAATACCGAGAGATCTAAAATATATATAAAATATATTCTTAAAAATGTACTAGGCTTCCAAGGTCTTAACTATCTAGCTTCTTGCAGTATCTTTACTCTATACTTGCAGTTTCTGCAGGACTTTGATCTTGGGAACGAAGTGGAGAACGTACTCGAGTGACCAACCATCCAAATAATGGTCTCGCTCAGCCGTGCTTAAACCGGTAACGATCAGTTAGCCACCTCGGTAGGCTCCAGAGCTTTCCAGTTCGTGCTTCCACAGGGGGATAAACCACTAGCCCCGTGTTCTCCTAAACAACATATTCTCCTTGACAATACATAAAAATTTATATGTAAAAATAAATGGAAGATTGCTAAATGAAAAAATAAATGTCATAATAAACAAATAATGTAAAAAAAGAGCTATTTATTATAGGCAAGAAGTAAATCTAGGTAGTGCCTGTACAAATATAAATACAGATTTTCTATTTCCGCAATAAATAAATGTTCTGATATTATAAAATTATTAAAACAAATAAAAAAAAAAAAAAACTCATGTAGATGAATAGTGTGGCTAGAGGGATTATAACCTCCTCAATTATTTATAGATTGCATTAGGTTTTTATCGAGTTCAATATTAATGCAAGGCTAGGAGGTTTCTTTATACTCCACGGTTTCACGATTTCATTTTTATTTTCTAGATCGTGCTTCAGAATATGAAGTGGAGTTATGAGTAGTCTTACTCTCGTTTTTTTTTTTTTTTAAATCGCTAATCTATATTAACACCGGACAATTCTGGAACCTATCTCCTTTTAGCGCGGTTCCTCCCTCCCCCATAAGGAGGAACCCCGCTTATAAGGTTGATCTCATGACGCAATCCGGAAGTGCCGACTAGAAAATTTTGCGTTCCAGAAACCCCTAGAGACCGAAAATGATAGTGGTTAAAATTTGTATATATATATATATATATATATATATATATATATATATATATATATATATATATATATATATCTGTAGCTCCCAGACGATTGGTCCTATTTTGATGAAATTTGGTACAAAAATCTTTCGTCTAATTTGAAAGGTCAAGTTCGTTAACCAGCAAAATCCGCCCACTGGAAGATGGCGTTTGGGGCTTGTGCTAGGAAAATGAATGAAACCATTTTCAAGGCGATAGCTTTAACCGTTTTCGATAAAATTGGAAAAATAGTTTTTGAATACCGTTTTTGGTTAGGGTACTTAGAATCATGGGATTCAGTTGAAACATTTTTTGCATGTTTGAATTTCATTAAAACTAATATGTTAAACTTTTGGTTACGTTTGGAGTTAAGGAAGGGTTAGTGTAAAATATTTCATGAACAGACATGAAAAGTTTTGGGAACTTCGTATACTTTCATTAATATCTCGAACACGGTTGGGAAATCGTGGTAAGTGGATAGAAACTATTTGAAAGCTTATTAAATTCTCTACAAAAAAGATTCTAAAACTATTTTTGATTAGGTTAGGTGAATCGGAGAAATAAGTGCTTAAAACTTCAAATACGTCTGTTTTGTTCTTATGAACGGGTTTTTGTCGTTCTTTTTGTCTCTTCCCCTTAGTTTTTTATTGCTTTTTATTTTTGTAATTCTTATATTAGGTAAATGTATTTGTGTTTAAAACAGGATAGTTAAAATGAGAACCAATTTTCTTTTGTTAGAAATAGATGAGTTAGAAAAATACGAGTACCTTTACATAAATTCCTAGCAACCTGAAAATTTGCATGAAAGATAAGGACAACATTATAAGGGAATTGGGAAAAGCCCTTATCGATCCCATGAGTGCAAAGAATTTTTTCGAGGTCAAAGTTCGCTAAAAAAGGTTTTTAGGAATTTTCAACGAAACGTTTTGTTTTATGGTAAAAATAGTTCAGACAAAAATTGTAGATTGTGCAATTATGTACAAAACTTGTCTTCACACTTTTTTTCATTAGATTAACCATTTCTGAGAAAAGGCGATTCCAGAATTATCTTTAGTTTTATTCAACATAATATGCCAGACTCGGCTAGAAGTTTGATGAGGACACAATGGTTTGGCTACCTGCTCCTCTTTCTAATGTCCTGACAATAAGTACCGTTACAGCCCCAGCCATAAGCCTCGCAAAATGACCTGCTTGACATTTGATAATATTAAACTCGAGAATCTGTGTCTCTGTTTACTTCAGTTATTAATTTTTATTTGTGTTGTACGCCTTATTTTTTAATTGGGTGCTGTTATTTTGATTGCATTTTTTTTTCAATAAAACAAAGCTAGTAAATGAGAAGGATGTTCACGCTTATATAGAAAATAATTTTGGAGGGGACTGGGAGAATATCGGGGGGGGGGCTGAAAGGATTTTGGGGGGTATGGGATAATAAAAATCTAGAACATGGAATAGTTAGACAATTAAAACGTTATTACGCCCAAAAGAAATTATTTTTTTCTGAACTAAGTGATCTCATTATTATTTTTAAGGTTTTTACGATACATTTTTACCGATTGCGGGGGGGGGAGCAGCCCTTTCAGCCCCCCCCCTTATATACGCTCATGCACGTTTTTGTTTTATTTTATTGATGTATAGAGCTTTACTTTAGAATGAGATTGTGTAATTTCCGCTTCTGTGTAAGCTACTACTGCCGGTTTTCCTGACGCCTTAATATCACTTTTATTCAAGATGTTCGAGAGGATGTTGACAATTTTCACGTGATATATATATAAAAAAAAAAAAAAGAAGTTTATTTCTATTCTAAGATTTTTAAATGATATTAGGGTTAAGAACGGAACCGCGCTAAGATGATGCAGTTCCTGCGAGACGAACTTTTTTACTAACACCTATGCTGAAAACACATAGCTAAACAAAGTCAGCATCCCTCACACACGGCACTAGGTTCCGCATAACCCACAGAGAATCCAACCTAAGACGTTGGATCTGGAGCAATGGGCTCCGGGGAATCCCCCTTAGATCTAATATTTTCCGTCTTTTTTACCAATTTCCGTAGGGATGTAGCTAATGAGGATGCACTCAAGAAAGAATTATTGACAAATTCCTTCACATCCTTATGCAGTGTACCTACTAAATACCAAAAAGTCCGTCACGCAGGAGCTGCATAACTAAGCACTTTCCTCAGAATTTGGGTAGTGTAGACTGCTTTCCAGAACAATTTGCTTAAAATATCCTACATAAATAAAATAAAAACATCAATAGTTCTCTTTTAATTTTGTAATGTGTAACTGATAAATTATTAATTTGCTTCCAGAGTTATGTTTACACATGGTACCTATTACACTACGTAATAAATACAAAATCCTCATATTATCGTATTTTGATCTAACGCAGGAACCGGATACAGTCCCTCTAGCGCTCCTTGCGGCGCCTTTGTGAACCTATGTCTGGCTGGCTTTTCTATTGAAATATATTACAAAGTAAACCCCCCTTTCTGATTGACCGATTCAGCTCATTTTTACAACACTTCTTTCTCATGAGTTACCCACGACGTATACCGCGTTTCGTTACAATACAGCAGAAATTACGACCAGTATGAGTATATTAGTAATTTGGGTCCGGAGTAAACCCCCCCTCCTAATGAACCGATTTAGTTTATTTTTACAACACATATTTACCTGTAGATTACCACTATGAATACCGCGTATCGTCGAAATATACCTAAAATCACGGCTGGTAGTGGCGAATTGGTATTGTCGGACCGGAGTAAACCCCCCCTCCTTATGAACGGATTTAGTTTATTTTTATATCTCACTTTTCTCTCTATATTACCAGTACGAATACCAAGTTTCGTTGAAATATAACAAATATTACGGCTGAAATGGTCAAATTAGTGTTTTGGGTTCGGGGTAAACCCCCCCTTCCGGTGGACCGATTTTGGTGGTTAACGAACTCGTTCAATCGTTTGCTAATTGAATGCTATATACCAAGTTTCGTGGCGAAAAAACAAAAACTCTGGCCGCTATCGTGTTAACAGACACATATATATATATATATATATATATATATATATGCATATATATATATATATAGATATATATAAATTTTAACG